>LZPO01035911.1:6444-23297 GCA_001675575.1 Neotoma lepida | reverse complement strand
GAGGACAGGGAAGGGGAAATATAATTATGCTATAATCTCAAAAGAAGAGGAAAAAAAAGACCATGTGTCTTACATGCTGCTAAACCCAGTGTTACATATTTCCAGAGAAGACTGAGAAGAAAGTTCACAACAAGTCTCCTTTAATTTTGACTGTTGTTTAAAAGCAAAACATATGGTGATGAAGGAGATCATTGTGATGAGCAAATAGCACATTCGAACTGACAGGAAAATGTCCAAAGCCCTTAGTCAAGCAACATTAGTTAAGTTAAGCTTAGTTAAGTGGTTCAAGGCAGTAGGAGTAAGGGAGAGCTTGAAGGAACAGAAGCAACTTCATGGGCAATTCCTGAAAAGAACTGTGTGAAATAGCCCCTTGCATCCATTTTAGAAGCAAAAACAAAGAGAAAATTAAACTAATTGTTTGTATTTTTAAGAGCACAAGTCTACAATACCAAACATCAGATCATGAAGACAGAAGTGTGGGGCATTTTCAGGGATAATTTGATCTGTATTTGTGTTTATATATTCAGTCTCCAAGACAAATACAATAGACACAGGGCATTGGGGGTGGGGAGTGTCGATCACTTGAAATGAACTAAATGACAATCCCTTGATCAATCTAGAACCTCAAAGCCAGAGCAGACTAGGGCAGAGAGCAAGGACAGGATGGAGTTCATCCTCAAATCTTCCATGAAGCCCAGGGCTTTGTGTCCACTTCATGTACCCAGTGCTCTGCAGTTGGCCCTGTGGCTAACCAGTCTATCAGTCTCTCTTGTTTCTATTGAGGCTGAGAGAGCAGGGCAAAAAATCAAAAGTTGAGTAGAACAAATGGTAGGGCACACCTTCAAGCTTAGCTGAGTCAAGGCTAAGGAGAAAACTACTTAGGCAGAGAACAACGGCAAAAACTATAAAAATTGATGAAGAAACTAAGCTATCCAAGCTATATGAGCAAGGGTCACTGGAGTAGAAAATACCTCAAGAGCAAGGGCCACTGGGTAGGAAGTACCTCAAGAGCAAGGGCCACTGGGTAGGAAGTACCTCAAGAGCAAGGGCCACTGGGTAGGAAGTACCTCAAGAGCAAGGACCACTGGGTAGGAAGTACCTCAAGAGCAGTCCAGCCTCCAGGTCTCTGAAGCTCAACTGCAACAGAAATCTGAAAGCTCAAAGGAAGACTTGTTTACACAGCATCCACTGGGACTCTGGAGTGACATTGCCTGTATCTCTACTAATTTTCACATCTCACAGGGTATCTAAGCCCTCCCATTAGAATCACCCTCTTCTGCTAGTCTCTTATCAGCAGTGCAATTATGAACATGGAGAGTTTCAGGATGAAATACAGCCTTCAAGCAATGAAGACTCACACAGGACTTCCATAGCTTGAATATTTTTCTTCATTTGTAGAGCACTGAACCTGGAGTGGTGGCGCACACCTTTAATCCCAGCACTTGGGAGGCAAAGGCAGGCAAATCTCTGAGTTTCAGGCTAGCCTGGATTGCAGAATGATTCCAGGCAGCTAGGGCTACATAGAGAGAAACTGTCTCAAATATATATATATATATATATATATATATATATATATATTTATAGCCTAATTCCTTGAGCCATGGAAGTTGAGTAAATATTGATTAGAAGTCGCTTTAGTTGTGAACTGCACTAACACGGACAGTCCACTCTTTCAAACACTATTTAAGCCACATTCAGCAATCTAGGGAGTTAAGATTGCCTCAGTAAACAGTGATGAAGGAACTAATACATGATTGAGTGCCAGTATGAGCTTTACAGATGCCAAGAGCTTTAGGAGTTTGGAGTTGAGCAGTGATTGTGGCCAACAGGAGGACTTAACAGCTAACATTCACAGAATGTTCCCTTGGTGCCAAACCTGGCCTGTATCCTCCAATGCATGAGCTCACTCCATCCTCACATCAACTCTGTGAGCTAGACACTATTATTATCTCTGCTTTACACAGGAGGAAACTGAGGCTTAGAAATGTTAAGCGAACTTATTCAAAAGAACACAGTGAGTTACTGGGGATGTGTGGGTCGTGAACTCAGCCTAACTCCAGAACTCTGCGTTTTAGAATCTCTGCTATGTGTGCACAGAGCACAGCTGCGGTTCCATCCATCTCAGTCATGCCCGAGAAATCAGAGGTGTCTCATTTAACTTGGTTCATGGTGGCTGCTCTCTGATCTGCAGGGACCGGCACTTCCCAGCTCCCTTTTTATGTGAAACCAGGCAAACTGGCCCTAATGAAACAGTCTGAAGCTTTGTCACATCTGAGTCCATCGCAATCAGGAGTCTGGAGCTCATGGTGACAGGTTAGGGCTCTGTGAAAATGAGCAGCAGAAATGTCAAAACAACCCATAAGGGAAGATTTTTGAAAAGGAGTGATACTACAATTCATGTCTTAATTCAGAAAGAGTAATGCAGATCAGTCAAAGCTATTTGCATCTTTCTCATTCAAACAACAGGCAAAACAGGAGGCATTCTATACAGAAGGCGTACGGGAAATACCAGGCTGATCACAGCAGGGTTTGGGGAGATAGTTCTTAAAATATTTAATTTACTTAAAGTTTGAATTCTAAGCACACAAGTTTTTCGTGAGAAGGAGTCGGAGACAAGTGTGGGAAGTGCTACAGAGAGCAACAGGAGGAAATAAAATCCCAAGAAAAAGGCTCACCCAAGTTAGTTGAGATCTTTATGCTAATTAGAGACCAATTACCTCAGACATGTTTAACTAATGTTCACAATCTCAAGAAGAAAGTTCTCCGAAAAATGCAAAAGGAATTTCAGCTATGGAAACAAAATACCTAGTCCTTGTACGTTGCTCAGAATGGGAAAAATAAAACTAGATTTGTCCACAAGCATGTGACTAGCTCCAATTACACTAATGAAAAGTGAAGAAAACTATCACAAAAAACTGATTTTATGTCCTTCAGTAAACAAACTTAAACATTTCTTTAGACAACTGCTATATTTAAGGAGCCAAATTCTGCCTCAGAGAGAACCAGCTGGCCATGAAATACGATCTCCCAATTGGATGAAGGATAAACAAAGTTGAGTTCCTTCGTGCAGAACATGCAAGGAAGACAGAAAACATTTTGGCCTGGGATTTGCCCTGAGCAGGTGTCAGCAGCCTGTGTGGTGGCTGCCAAGTCCCTATTTATTCCCCCTAGCAGGACAGGAAGAAAGATGCTGGTATCTTTAGGTCACTTGCACACATGTGCCCAGAAGTAGATAGACTTTGAGGCAGCTAGGTTATATCTATGAACAGAAACATGGTGAAGAAATACCCCCTATGACTACACTGCTCCCCAGAAAACATGGATCTAAAATGTTCTCTCCAGAAAGCTCTCTCCACACATCCCAGATACTGCTCCAAGGGCTGATTTATACCCTTAAACACCTTTAATACATTTAAGGCAGACTACACCTTTTGTTTATTATTGCAGTAGCTGGAGAGGAGTCTTGACTCCCAAATAACATTGCAGCGCCCTTAGGATAATGCATTCTGCCTGTTTGTGCTGGAAGAGAGGTGCTGGGCAAAGGCCAAGATCACTACTGGTTAAGACAGCCAGCAGCTGCTTATATCCTTGTACTTACTCAATAACCCTATTTTTATTTGTGCTAAGACCTCAGAGGAGAGGTGTCACAAGTCAACATTAAGGCCAGATTGTTACACTACAATCCTATTTTACATCATTTTATGTCACTGGATGTATCAGTAAACAAAAGTAATGAAGATCTGATAAAAAAATAAAATAAAAATAAAGAAACAGTCTTCTATGTGCAAGATTTATAGGAAAAACTATGTCCTTTAGCTTATGCCTACTATGGTGGCAAATCAGATGTTTTAACTTCTATTTACTTTCCAATCAGTCAAGTGGAGCAATGTAGTTACAGTGTTGCAGGTTGTCATAATAAACTAAAACACTCAGCTGAATTTGAATCAATTAAAGAAACAATTACTTGTTCTGTTCTACTTCACGCATTTCATTCCTTTCATTTTTCTCTGCTCGACCCTAAATAAAAGTTCTTACAGAAATAAACAGAGAAGAGTAAGGACAGAAACCTGAGACTTTCAAACATCTTTATAATTTGATTATTTTTGTAACAAAATAGACACCTTCCAGTTTTTACAGCTACAAGCGAACACCCCCCAAAAACATGGTTTCCGTGTCTTCCAGAACCACTCATGTCTGAAACATTTTATTGCTCTTAGTTCCCACCATCTGTCTTCTCAACTGAGTCGCAGCAGCTTTCTAGAGAGCTATCGCTCCACACTTCTGCTCTAATCTATGTTTTGGGTATCACCTCATNCTGTCCCTGACTAAGGTCAATAACTACCAAGAGTCTGGATCAGGAACCACATGGCTCAAGTTTGTTCCCAGGATTTGAGTGAAACTTCAGGGAAGAAACACTTTCTCCCCTTTCCTTTGGACTTGAATCTTAGAGAAGTTATTTCTAGGTCTAGCCTAAGCCTGATGCCAATGCAAGGAAGAACAGGCTGCAAAGAAGTGACCCGGTTTGACTGCTTCAGTACCTCTTAGGACTATTCCTTTGTCAGCATGTCAGACACCCAACACCACCATACTTCCTTGGCTCTAAAAGCATTCCTTTCATGCTTCATGCCCAAAAATCTTTGAGGATTAAATCATGATGTAGCTGGCACCGCCTGTACATAAATATATCCAAGTAAAGAAAGAACCTTACTATTGAGTTGTCACCCTGTGCTAGCTTGCATTGTACATTATGTGTTTGAGCAGGGATGTAAATTCAGAATTCAGATTCTCACTTAAAAGACTTTCAAAAGAGTTGCACCATGAAGATGCACTAAGATGAAATGTTATTATTGTCATAGCAGAAGCTGAAGGTTACCTGTCAGATCCCAGGAAATGCAACTAAAGGCATTAGGAATTGCCAAACTTTTAAAAATAGACTAAATCTTAAAGCTGGAAGAGATTAGCAAAAGTGACACATGTTTATAAAGAACAATTGTCAGACTTCTAAATACATATTTGTCAAAATTGTTGGCTGGCTTTCAAGAGAAACTATTTAACATCCAAAAATATTTAATTGAATTAAATATGAAAAGAAAGTATGTGCTTTAAGCAAATAAAAGAGGAGGTTGAAAATCCCATGGCTCCTCCATGTTACAGAATCAATGTACCATAATCACACTGAAAGTCAGTCTTCTAGGAAATACTCTTTTCACATAGTAGTATGACTGTCTATGGATAAGAAAGATTTGGAATCAGACATCAAATATGATGAGTTAAATGTATACATGTTGAAGCTACAGGCAGAAAATGTCATTGCTTCTTAAAGTCATTACACATAGGCACTAAGGTTCAGACTAAACACATACATCTTCTTTCTATACCAAATAAGAGACAGAAAGGGGAGAAGGGCAAGAAACTTTATAATATGAAGCTGTGAACCTGTGAGGTATCCCTAAAAGAAAGACTGGCAGTCACTGCAATTAGCCAAGACTGTAGCTGTAAATTTAGGAGTCCCTGTGTGACGAGCCATTATAATTGAGAGTCATTATAAGCAGGAAATCCCTGGGACCTTTTTATCTGGAGTATGTCACAGTCACAGCTACTATGTTAAGAATTCAGCACAGGCATCCTGAAAGACGATACTGCCCATATTACAGCTATGCCTTGTTGTATAAGAACTACATTACTGCCATATGGAGTCGAATTGGATTCCGGAATGAAACAGCCACAACTCCAGCCAAATGCAGGGGAATTCTGTCATAGAGATAAATGTCCAAATAAGATTTTGCGAGCCATGGCAACAACATGAAAGATTGTCAATAAACTCAGTCCACCACCTCACAGGGATGAACTTACACCCATGAAGTGAGTTAATAGGAAAGATTTCAAAGCATATTGGCTGCCATGGGGAAAATAAAGCAAAGAATTTAATCAAGTACATAAACCAAGAACAAAGTGCTTGTAAAATGAGAACAAGAGGTGACACAAACACTAAGCTAAACTTCTTAGACATTCAAAATATGCTCACTCTGATACACAGTTTAGTGAGGAGACTAGGGCACAGTAAATCTGCTGCAGGGTAAGTTCTGAACTAGGAATACAATGCTGATGAATTCTTTCAGAACTCAAGCCAGAGTTAATGAAGCATGAACTATTGAGAAATTCTAAGAATCTAGTGAGCAAACTCAATCCTGCTATCTAATTTAAATAATTTCTGTAAAAGGAAAGACAAAACTGAATATCTATGGCAAAAAAAAATAGCATCAAAGACTTTCCAGATAAAGAAAAATTGGTGCAATTCCTTAACCCACATGATACGTTCACTAGGAAAAAGGTCAAAGCTAAAGTACGATTTCCAAACATAAATGAAATTTTTCTATTGTTTTTCTTCCTTTTAGCTTATTTTTGTTAGAGACAGCACCATGGGAAAAGGCAGGAGAGAGCTTGGGACACAAGGGTTGTGGAGCTATGGGATCAGGGATGGACTTAGAAGAGGGACAGTGAGGAGGGAACAGAGAAGGAGGGGCCATGGAGAGGAGATGCAGCCAGTGAGCAAAGAGAAAGCCACTGGGGCCATGAGGTTAGAGGATTGAGAAAAGAAGTAAGTGTATGAATGATGGGAGCCAGATTTCCCGTGCTTGAAGGGTGAGTAGCAATATCAAAAAGGGAAATGGAGAGAAAGTTCTGAATTGGCTCATTACAATTGTGCATGTGAATGCATTTGTATACACTCAAATGAGTATATATGTATGTATGTATGTATGCAGAATCTCTGTGTGTATACGTATTTATATAAGTCTGCATTTCTTAGGTTCATCCATTGAAAGAATCTAGAAAAAGTAGACTCTACTAATTATGATCATAAGTAAATATCCTAATTGGAGTTTCAAACCTTATATATTCCAGTGAAAGGAAAAAAAGACATTTGAGGAAATAGCTAATTCTTGGTGTGGAGTGAGAAAAGTATGAAATAAGCCTGGAGTATTGTAGTGTGATAGAAAGTATGAAAAACTTACATAAATAAGTACATCTAAACATCACAATAAACAGCTTTGACAAGAATCAAATTGGCAAATTTTGAACAATTTAAATGTTAAAATGATGATAGAAGTCAATTATAACTGGACTGAATACAGATATTCATACATAAACAAACGAAAAAGAAACATTATTCCTTGGGAGAATACTTTTAATAAAAGTCAAAAGATAGCAATGAAGAAATTCTCATTTGATAATTATTTATAGATAATTATATAAAATTATATTTTAAAATTATATAAGATATAATTATTAGTAAATATGGCTGCCATGGTGGTTGACCTAGTCTCCATAAACAAGTACATATACGTGCATATGCACCTGTATACATGCAAGTACATACGAGTCTGCACACACATACACACAAACAATAAAGAAGTAAATAGAATTCATTCTAACAAAATTTTAGTAAATGGCATAAATGTATACTTTCTTGAATGCTGATTGAACTTTCATGAACATCTTATTGGTTCCTTCAATAATAAGTAATTAGAATAAAATCTTATCATTTAACTACTTCCATGAGATTCATAATTTTGCATTTTTGAGAAGTTTGCTTTCAATACAAAATGCCTTTCCAGAATAATGGAAGAAAATAAAAATAAGTATATATAAGAATATCGTTTCTAATAAACAATATATCTACAAATAATCACAGAACTTCCAGTGTCTCAGCTCTAATCAAGTGGTAAAAAAGTTTAAACCCTGCTGCTTTCTCTAGGTCACCAGGTCCTATGAGTGTCCTTAATATTCTGTAGAATGATGCAATGAAGGGGGAGGGGGTTTTATTTCTTCTTATTTCCAGTTTAAGGAGAAAATTAACATTATGAAAAAGTGAGGAAAACCTAGATTCTAAGCAATATAATTAATGAGAAGTTCTAAGAATCATAATAAATTGAAATCTTCATTGAGAAGACAGAAATAATTCTAAACATCAGTAATTACAATAAATATGAATGAGAAAAATATTCGAGTTACTTTTAAATCAATCAATTCTGTTTACAGAAAAAAAAACCACAGGGTGTTGTTAATTAAACTAATGTACATGTTAAACAGAAGGACACACGGGCAGATTTTGAAACAGAAGGAGCATGGCATAGACGTGGTGCTCTCATGATGTCCCATAAGAGAAAAACAAGAGAATGGGAAAGACATGGAAGGGAACAGGAAGTGAAATGGGAAAAGGAAGGAATGAGAGGAAAGGGGAATGGAAAAGGAGGGGGAGTGACAGACCAAAAGGTAAGGGAGAGGAAGAGGAGGAGAGAGAAGGTGTAGGTGAGTTGGTAGAGTGCTTGCCTAGCATGCATGAGGCGCTGCTTTGCTCCCCACTGTGACATAAATCAGGTGTGGTGGCGTATTCCTCTAGTTCCCACATGTGAAGGTGAAAGCAGAAATCTTAGGAGTCCAAGTCATCTTTGAGTATGGAGTGAGCTGGAGACCAGTCTTAGCTACAGAAGACCCTGCCAAATCAAAGGAAGGAAATAAGAGGAGGGAGCAAGAAAGATAAAACAAACAAGAGTTAAAGAAAAATATTTCATTCTTATGAAAGTCATGAAGTGTCAAGTATTCATTAACACAACACTTATTAAAGAGAAAAAAACTTGAAAATTCCAGGAAGAAATTGACAGTTTAGAGAGGGTTCTTTAAGGTATTTGTCTTAGACAGAAGCAGAGTGAGCTGTAAACAGAGTAAGACTTGAAATAAGTATAAATGATGTGATTAGTACTCTGAGAATAAATAGTTTAATATAAATAAGAATTTTGGGGGTTGTTTATTTGGTTGGTTCGTTGGTTTTTTTTTTAATTTTGTTTTGGGTTTCGGTTTTGTTTTTGTTTTTATTTTTGTTTGTTTGTGGCTTTTTGTTTGTTTGTTTGTCCTTGTGTAGTCTTGGCTGTCCTGGAACGCACTCTATAGACCAGCCTAGCCTTGAACTTGGAGACCCACCTGTCTCTGCCTCCCGAGTGCTGGGATGAAAAGCGTGCATCACCACTGCCCAGCTTAAGTAAGAATTTTGTGACAGTATGTTACCTACAAAGAAGCTTCAAGGATTTTAAAGACCTGATATTATACTGACCATACTCACAGCACAATGAAATTACATATACAACTTAAGATATAGTTAAAATGTTTTAAATAAAAATAGAAGTGATCTTTGAAACATTTATATTTTGAGTCTCAAAACTATTTATTAAATAGATAATGAATTTTTAATTGATTTCCAAAAACTCAANAAAAAGTCAAGGTGATTTACCCAAAATTTCAAAATATGGAAAATTCTGGCAATCTGAAATAATTTTAACTTACTTGGTTGCAAAATAAAGTCTCACCTGAAATGCTTTAGTAGCAAAATCTGATCTTAATTAACAAGAGGACATCCATAGTCTTTGTCCTGTAAAATGTGAATATTCATGTTTGTAGTAACACATACACACACACACACACACACACACAGGCACACATATATGCTTTTGACTGAAGAGTGCTGCTCTGATGCTCAAAGTTCTTATAGGGTATATGAATTTAAGTTGCCAGTCTAACACCTGCAAATGTTTTAACTTCAGAATTCACATTAGACCTCAAGCAATTTGTGTAAGGGCTTCTAAACCAGAATACTATTTCCTCTGTATTTTGAACCTAAGAAAAAAAACAGGATAATTTAGGGGAGTTTTTAGCTCCAATATACAATTTTCTACTACATCAAACCTCCTAATCAAGCACATTTCTGGTCAGGGCACCAATTTTGTGACTATTGTAATAGTGCAAACTCCACCTGGTTTTGCTTTTTTCCCCTTTTCTTTCTTGCAGAGGATAATGGGATACACATATTTCCTCTCTCCTACAGGCAAGGTTTGAATATTAAGAAAGAGAACTAATATTTTGGCTGATAATGATTCAGTCTCTCAAGGTAATGATCCATCAAGCTTTATTGTGGGGAGAACAGAGCTACACTTGAAGGACAGGGCAGTGCCTGACCAGGAGTGCAATCTGGATAGAAAGATTTTTCCTTCTTTTTTGCATCCTTGGCTAAAATAAAGTTAAGAAGAATAAACAGATGGAAGGGGGTCCAAGAGCTGCCCAGAAACTTAGCCCCCCCAAAGCCTGTGGGGCTTGCTGTGTCAAAGAACAAGTGGGTGGACCTAAGAACCACAGCCAAGGCACCCTTGCACCACCCAGTATCCAGGTACTAAATGGGAGCTCAGGAGGCATGAGTTTTCACAGGCATCGGACCATGTGCCCTCGTTTATCCTGTAAGTAACAGGAAGACAGGGTTTAATTAAGATCCTGTACTTGGCTGGGGATCCTTAGAGGCTGAGCAATTGCCAAGCCAGGGCCCAATCTTCTAATCTCTGGCACTACCACATAGCNCTGGTGCTATACCTGTTGGTTTGGGGCAGTGATGATGTGTTTTGCATTGTATGATTTTGATGGATTTTTTTTGTATGCGTGTTTTGTGGATTTTGGTTAGGTCTTGTCTTAATAACACATAAGCCCAATCTTTGTCCTACTTCAACACTTCAGATCCTCTAAACCTGAGCATCTAAAGATGATATCCTGAGCAGCTAATGTAAGCGGCAGTGACGGGAAACCATTCCCTACACTTCTGCTACAGGAGAAGGGGGCAGAAGTCACAGATTTCGTGTTAGTGTTCTAGAGATGTGTCTTACATTCATGAGACTTGCAAATAAAATAACCCATGCCTCTTATTCCATGACTTCTTTATTGATGCATGGTATCAGAAATACCCACAGTTTCTGGTCGTGAGCTAACCAGTAAATCTTCAGATGAGTGGAACAAGAAAGGATGTTAAGAGATGCAAGACACTTGTAGCAGATTTAATACAAACACGACTTAGCTATATACATACCCAACCTCTGGACCAGTTCCCTTATCTTACAGTATGCTTTCTTTTGCTGAATGCCTCCACATTTCAAGCCTGGGGAAGGAAATGGCTTCTGGTTTTTCCTACTTTCATGGACTATCATTCCACCATTTGAATTGGTCTAAAGTCCATCTGCATCTAAATCTTCCTTTTTTAAGTTTTTCCACAAAAGGGCAAGCCCAAGGAAACACAAATTAAATGCTAACTTTTTAAAAATATAAAGATATGATTCTCATAGCAACACAAAGTGAGTGGCTAGGGAATTGTGCAGGGCGTCATCTGCTTGCTGCTGAAGCATGAGGAGTTGTGTTCGATCCTCAGCCCGAACAGAAAAGCTAGGCATGGTAACATAGGCCTGGAACCCCAATTCTGGGGAGGCATAAACAAGGGGATCCCTGGGTCTCACAGGCCACACGATAGTCAACTAATGGACAACAAATTTGGTGAGAAATCTTGTCTCAAAAAAGAACTTGCAGAGAGAATAAGAAAGACACATCACCTGGCCCTATGGCAGTGGTTCTCAACCTTCCTAATGCTGCAAACTTTTAATACAGTTCCTCATATTGTGGTGACTCCAACCATAAAATTATTATTTGTTTTTGTTTTTTCAAGACAGGATTTCTCTGTGTAGCTTTTGGAGCCTGTCCTGGACTCACTTTGTAGACCAGGCTGGCCTCGAACTCATGGAGATTCACTTGCCTCTGCCTCCCAAGAGCTGAGATTAAAGGCATGTGCTGCCACCTCCCAGCCATAAAATTATTTTTGTTGCTACTTCGTAACTGTAATTTTGCTACTATTATGAATCATAATGTAACTGTCTGATATGCAGGATATCTCAAAGGGGTCACAACCCACAGATTGAGAACCACTGCCTCATGGCCTCCATGCTGCACATATACAAGCACATACACAAACAAACTGAATGTAGATAGTTGTTATCATTGTTAATTATTTTATCTTTATTCATTGTTTATTTAGTATAGTATTAAGTAAAGTTATGGCAACATGACAAAAATATATACATTTTATCCCTTCAAGAATTTAGATCCATTATGCAGATAATTCTTATGTCTTAATAGTCTAACAAAAGATGTTCATCTCCAACATAACTTTGGCTTTCTGAGTTTTGGTTTGTTGTCTGCCAAGGGAGTCTCCTGAGTAGTGAAGGTAATTTACACTCCACAAGCCAATGCCCTGTAAGCCATAGTTTTTGATGCATGAAATGCTCTGGAGGTTTTCATGCATGATGAAAATGGCCAACAGGATCTTTATAGTTACAAAAGAGAGAGAGAGAGAGAGAGAGAGAGAGAGAGAGAGAGAGAGAGAGAGAGAACGCTTACTATTTGTTATTTCATTGGTTTCTAGAAACATAGTTACTTACTTGCTTCGTGATCACTATACAGGACACCTGGCATCCTGCAGTTCAATGCAAGAACCCACCCCCCTCAAAAAAGGGGCCTTTGCAATGGTGCTAACATGATCTGAGGTAGATTCAGACAAGTATAATCATAACCATTCCGTGGCATGCCTATTATGAGTTTCCTAGTATTAACGCCAATCTTGAGGTAGTCTCTATATCCAGTCACAATCTGATTGCAGGGAACATTGCCTACTGAAACACGTTCTAACTAGATATCATGAAGGAAAAGTCACAAGCATCTGCATTTCCAGTATAATTTCTAGCACCTTTTGTCTATGCTTTTTGGAGACCAAATTATATCAAAGGTTCCCTGTGATCCCTCAGTGTCAAGATGGAAAGAGTCTGTGATCCTTTGACCAAAGCTGTCAATGCCACACTCAGATGAATCACAACTAACATCTTTTTCAATATCTGTGTTAATTCCACCTATATACTGTGTTTTGGCTGAAACAACTTTCAGCTATCCAGAGGCTGTGAAAGTAAGACATGACATGCTCTAGGGACACAGCTCCGTTGACACTACTCTGGCTCCTGTTGCATAAGCATAGCACATAAATCTTATTTTCCAAAAGCTGCATAATCATGAGATTTCAAAAATTTCTTTCTAGCATCAGACAACAGATGATTTCAGAGGTTTAAAGTTCGTAGTGGTGGGGACAGCATGGCACCAGGGACAGAAGCAGAAAGCTGGCTGATCACATGTCATCAGCACATCATGAATGATGCTGACTGTGGCGGTGCAAGCCTTCCCTGACACTTGGGAAGTAGAGGCAGGTGGATCTCCGTGTGTTCTGGGTGGAGCTCTGTGTTTACCTAGATACATCAGTCTACATAGGGACTTCAAGCCCAGTAAAGGATACATAGTGAGAATCTGTATAAAACAAAACAAAACAAAAAAATGCTATGCCAGAATCTTGTTGTAAACAGCTTAAAGACAAATCTGCATGAGCCTAGAGCTTCAATAATCCACCCAAAGTCTAGTATTGCTTTGAATATATATAGTAATCTTCATTGCTTACTATAAAGTCTTACATTTTCCCTTACAAATATCATTTATGTACAGTCTTTAAACTGTCAAAGCTAATTCTGCAATTTAAGTCTAGATGACGGTCTTTACTAAAGAAGATATTCATCA
Source organism: Neotoma lepida (assembly GCA_001675575.1). NCBI lineage: Eukaryota > Metazoa > Chordata > Mammalia > Rodentia > Cricetidae > Neotoma > Neotoma lepida. Next base: position 9,827 of record LZPO01035911.1, on the reverse strand, counting down.
CTCATGTGGATTGTAATAAAATGTCAAGATTTTTGATAATTGTCAAAGTATCAATGACAATGAGTAGGTAGAAATGATTATTTTCTGTTCTGATACTTAACAGCTATACTCCCAGTTTGCAAAACATAGGGAAAAACGAAGACAGCAAAAATGTTTTTTGTCATTATTACTTTTAAAATAATGCTCATCAGAAGAAACATCTTGATAGTCATGACTAATACCAGTAAGTATTCTACATATGTCTTATATACTCTTGAACAGAGGTACAGGCAATAGAAAGAGTCTATCAAATTTCAAAATAGTTACATAGAGAAAAACATGGCAAGTATTGCACACTTGAGTGGAAAGATTTTAAAAGAGATAGGTCACCCAAGCTACATTTCCTGGCTTCTGAAATGATGGTATGATTGGCATTGATGATAGCTGGTATGGTAACTACAAGTCAAACTAGGCACAGGAAGGCTTTGCCTTTAGTCTATGAAACATCACATATATTGATGTCCCCTATATAGAGCATAAAGAGCTAAGTCACCATGTCCCTATATAATATTTACAACGTTGATAGATATTTCAGGGAACTCCCACTAGGACTCATTGGTTGCCAAGTGTTTTCATCAAAATTAAAGTATCATAAAAATATATGCAGTGGGGCATGCTTTTAATCTCAGCACTCCAGAGGCAGAGGTAGGTGGATCTCTGTGAGTTCAAGGCCAGCCTGGTCTACACTGCAAGTTCCAGGCAAGCCAGAGCTACATTGTGAGACCTTTTCTCAAAAATGTTTTTTTTTTCATATGTGTATGGTATGAATGTATTCAAGTGTATATGCATGTCCATATGTATGTGGGCACACAAATCATACAGAAACTTAAAGTTGGTATCTGGAATCTATCCCATTGCCTCTCTGTCTTATTGTTGGAGACAGGACCTCTCATTAAACTCAGAGCTCATGGATCTGGCTTGCTACACAAATCCCTGTTTCTACTTTCCAAACCCAGAATTACCAGCAGGCTGGCTGCCACACCCACCAGGCACCGACATGGGTTTTGGGGATCCAAGCTCCAGCCCTCTTGCTTGTGTGGCAAGCACTTTAATCAGTGAGCCCCAGCCCAAACATATGAATTCTTTTTTCAAAAAAATAAAACAGTAAATATTACTCACTAGAAGAGTTGTATTGCAGGGTTACATACATAGATTCTTTTTGTTATTGTTATTTATATCATTGTTACTGTCTTATTTTTTGAGACAGGATTTCATGTATCCCAAGCTAGCATTGAACTTGCTATGTAGCCCAAGACAACCACGAATTTCTCATCTTTCTGTTTCTACTTCCCTCAGTGTTGGGATTAATGGTTTAGACTACTGCATTCAGTTTTATTTGGTGCAGGGGANTGAACCCAGGGCTTTGTGTATGTTAGGTAANCACTCTACCAACTGAGATAAAACCTTGGCCTTAAATATTACACTGACCATGTGAGTGTGCATGTGTGTGATGTGAATGTGTGTGTGTGTGTGTGTGTGTGTGTGTGTGTGTGTGTGCGTGTGTGTGTTAGGATACCAGAGATTGAACCTAGGTCTTAGCACATGCTAGGCAAGTGCTCTACCACTGAGGTGTGTCCCTGCGACATGTCTCTTGGAGTCAGTGGCGTTTGTAATCTTCCTTCNGTGATTAACACAAAACTGTAGGTTTATAGTTGTAAAGAGAGAAAGCCATGTTGGTCATGTGCTTTTACGCCATAAGCATGCTTCATTGCTACTTTAATTATTTATTTATTTAATTTTTGTACAAGTGCCTCACTCTGTAGACCAAAATGTCCTCAAACACACAGAAATCCTTCAGTCTCTTCCTATGTCCATGCCTGAATGCTGGGATTAAAAGTGTAAACCACAAGGTCCAGACATGCTAAGATTCTTATTTGAGATATTTCCCTATGAAAGAAATACTATCTCTATGCAGGAAACTTCCATGGCTAATTTTGTTAACTACACTGGAATTCTCAGCTGGTGAGAGACTTCAGCCAGGCCTAGGGGGAGGGGCTCATTCCCCTCCCTCCCCAAGCCCTCTTAATTTTCCCAGGCTTTTTATCCACCTTAGATACACTCAGGATAGGGAGCAGTAGTTGCCTAGAGCAGTCCTGAGAATGAACATTGACAACAAGTGGGTCTTGGCTGGGATGATGGGACCTTTTAAAGCACAGTTGCAGTACTGGTGCCTAAGTGCACNGAATTACTAAGATCCATCCATCTGTACATTTACGTTGAATGAATTTACACTTTGTACAATCAAAATTTATATCTCAATATATATTTCTGATTTCTAGCTGATTTATAAAAGTATCATAAGAATTCAGACAATGATAAAGAGAACTTAAACTATGATTTGAACTTCATACAAGAAATAGAATTTGAAGTTAGAAGCCAAACAAGTCTACAATCTGCAGGAGCCAGAAGAACATAGCCTGGGCATGTAGGTCAGTAATTTCCTTGCTTGTATGGGCCNTGAGTTCAATTCTCTGTACCACAAAATTAATTAAAATATTTGAAAAATAAAAACAGAATACATGGAAGACTGTAGTAGAATATGCAACGCAACACTGACAATGTCCAGTATATATAAATTACTGAACATATTTTGAAAAATTNTGAAACAATTTTAACAATAAAAAGTCACCAATATTCAAGGGCATGGGATTTCCTAAAAAAGAAAGAATGTATGTGAACATGTATGTGTATACACATACACATACATAAACATTTGAAACTGTGGAGTACAGAATTCCATGAAATAAGGTGAAACTACTAACATAGGAATTTTAAAGTTGATATTGTAATTATACTCAGTAATATAAGGATGAATATGTCAACAGTCAATAAAATAATAAGAAATCTAAGTAGAGACACAGAAATTATTAAGGAGAATCTAAAAAATTCTAAAACTTGGACTGTGAGATGGCTCAGTGGGTAAAGGAGTTGAGTTCCTATTTCTAGAACCTGTGTAAGAAACCAGGCATGCAGCACACACCTGCAAGTGCAGTCCTGGATGCAGGAGGAGCCAGGCATGCAGCACACACCTGCAAGTGCAGTCCTGGATGCAGGAGGAGCCAGGCATGCCAGCACACACCTGCAAATGCAGTCCTGTGTGCAGGAGGAGTCATGTGGCAGGGGATATTTGAGCTCTCTGGCCAACCAGTCAAGCCAGTTGGCATGCTCCAGGTTCAATGAGGACCTGGTCTAAAAAAAATGAAGTGGAGGACAGTTAGCTGACTGCTGGTCTCACCTGCACACACACGTGTGCCTGTGCACACATGCAAGCACACTTTAAAGCTTCAAATAAAATCGCTGAAATTGAAAGAAAGTCATTGATTGGTGCAATAATAAAACAGAAG
>LZPO01035910.1:3878-14280 GCA_001675575.1 Neotoma lepida | reverse complement strand
CCCTTTCTAAGAGTCCTTTTCCATCACAGAGTGGTACTTTCCTAGGGCTTAAGACTTTACTTCAAAGAAGCAAGAGCCCTGACATCTTCTAGTAAGCTGCAAGCTGTGTGTGCTCTTCCCTGAAGATCAGCTCGCCAACAGACTGCCCTTGGGCCTGACCTTCCGGGTAGAGGAGCTCTGGCCTTCCAGAATTTCATAGAGGATTTTCATCTTCTTCAGTTAACACGGCAGCCCTCCAAACTTTTTTCTGTCAGTTGGCAGCTAATGTAGGCTCAGCACTTCCTCTCCTGAACCAAGTGAAAGCTAAGCTTGCCATGCTTGTGGAGGATGGAATGGGAAATTGCTCGTTTAAATTTCACCAACAGAAATGGAGACAGTGTCAGGAATGTGGGTTTTATTCCCAGAAGAGAATATACATTATTTTAAACTTACTTAGAACCGACTCCTTCCAAAATAAGTAGACACGTTCTTCTTTATTTTAAAATTCATAGTGTTAATCTAAAAGTTTCCCATTAATTATTTCATTTGTCTTTTTCTTTCTTCCNTNCTTTCTTNCTTTCTTTCTTTCTTTCTTTCTTTCTTTCTTTCTTTCTTTCTTTTTTGTTGTTAGAAACTACATGTTTTTCTGAATTGGCAGACTTGACCTTTGAGTTATACTAAATATATTTTAGGAACAGATCTTACCTTCATATCAATTTAATTCGTATCAATTATTTTCTTTCTCTCTACCAGGGTCAATTACTTGATAATCACTGTATTACATAAACATGTATGAAAAAGAATCAGGAAATGAATTCACTTAGCTTTTCTTCTTCTCCTTAGTACTTACTCTTTTCTTATATTCTCCCTATGACTTGCTTTTCCTCTGAATCTTAGTCTATGTTCAGTCATATTCTACAATCANGTAGTCACAGTTACTTTGTGTTAAAACCTATATTATGGTCACTCTTAGAGTCCTTGGGGAATTTGTTCAAGGGCTTCCTAGCAAACCAAAGTCAGCAGATGCTTAAGTCCCTAACAGCCAATGGCAGAGAATTTGCAAAATTCAGCTGCATCCTCCCATGTATTTGAAATCAGCTCTAGATGACTTACAGCACCCAATACACAGTAAATGCCATGCAAATTGTTCTAGTGTGTTATTTAAAGAATAGAAACAAGAGAAAGATCTGTACATGTTCAGTGGAGATGCAATTTTCTTGTTCTTGTTGCATGTAGGATATTTTCTGTCTGCAATTACTTGAATCCTTAGATAGAGAATTTAGAAATACAGAGGGGGAAAAAAATCATGTTTTGCTCCATCCCATAATGCTTTGGATACAGAGGTATGACAGTGGTTGCCAATGGACTCCTCACCTATGCATAGGCTACTTGCCAAAATGAGCTCCAGTAGTAGCCATCCTCTGGTGATCTCAGACCATGCTCTGCAGAGGAAGTGTGTGTTTCCTACCCTGACCTCTGCCTAGGATCTTTGCTGGCCACCTAGGCAAACCCTAAGCCCAACATAATNCCCTTGTCCTCACACCACACAACTATTACATTAAAGAGTTTGTGGTTCCTTATTGAATATCCATACATATGATCTTCCCCATAGCAAAACTGCAAAAACTCTCAAAATGGGTGAAGGAGATTTAATGTTCTTTTTCTCTAAAGAGGCATTGATANTTGCCCACTTGAATAAACATCAAGAAAACATAGAACAAAGTGGAGGCCTTCACTGCCAAGGCTTAGCTTCCCATCGCCCTCACAGCACGCTATAATTATTTTTATTATTTTAATCTTAGACAATTTCATGCATATATATAGTGAGTTTGGGACATTTTCTTACTCCATTACCCTTTCTAATTTCCCCCTCTAACCCAATGGATTCTTTTTCTTCTAGTCAAACTCTTTCCTACTTTGGTGTTTTCCTTTGTGATTTTTTTCCATCCACTGAGATTGATTATGGTTGCTTTCATGAGCATGAGTGAGGAGTGATATACCAGAACATGGGTAACTGATGAGTGGCTACACCACTGAAGAAAATGGCATCCCTTCCTCTAGTATCCATTAGCCAACCGTAGTCCCTAAGTGAGAGGTCAGGGCTTATGAGCTCCTCCCCCATGCATGATAAAATGTGAAGAGCCCAGGCTTGTGCACATATTTTGCAGCTAGCCACAGTTCCTATAAGTTCATAAGTGCAATGGCCATGTCATGTCAGAAAGATACATTTCATAGCACTCCTATCAAATTCTGGTACTCTTCTGTCCTCTTTTTTAAGACACTTCCTGAGCTTTGGGAGAAGAGATGTTGTATCCTTACGTTAGGGCCACAGTCACTTTTCCATAATTTGATGAACCATGAATCTCTGCATTAAAGTGCTACCCATTGCATGAAGAAGCTTCTCTAACATAAGCTGAGTGCAGCACCACTCTACAGGTATAAATGTTAAGTATTTCAAAAGCAGTTTGACACCATGTCTACTTAACATAGCAACAGTAGGAGGTTCATTCTGCCCTAAAGTCTATGACCTTTGTAGCCACAGGCTCTTGACCAGGCTTACAGTACCAGACATGTTTCCTGCTATAGAAGGGGATTCAAATCCTACTGGAGAGTGGCTGGATACTCCTATAATACTCATGCCACTATGGCATCAGTGGACATGTCTTGCCAATTATACAAATTGTAATTTGTGGTATCCCCAGCTTATTATGGCCATTAATTACTCTTAATAAGGACAAGGGAAAACCCAGCTATATTTGCCTCTTGTCTACCTAGGATAAAACCTCTAAATTTCCAGACGGTTAGTATGCCTTTGATCCCAGCACTTGGGAGGCAGAGGCAAGCAGATCTCTAAGTTCAAGGCCAGCCTGCTCTACAGAGTGAGCTCCAGGACAGCCAGGGCTACACAGGAACCCACCCTCTATCTTGGCCACACTTTCTAGTGGTAGCCTACATAGAAGGACATAGAAGAAGAAACCTTTTGCTTTTTGCTTGCTTGCCCTCACTCCAACTGGCAAGTTCATCTGTGCTGATGCTAAAGCANTCACTGCCATTAGAACCTACTTCTTCGGGATTCCAACATAGGCTGAAGACCAGCTGAGACAATTTCAGACTATTTGATTCTTGGCCTTTCCATTTGAAGATAACCATTGTTGAGCTAGATGGACCACACTTGGAAGCCACACTAACAAATCCCCTTTTAATATGGATTCATTCTATAAGATTGGTTCCTCTATCAAGAACCCCGACTAACACAGCAGAAGTGTGGGCAATCCCTATAGCTAGAAATAGAAGGAACCAGGTTTTCCCCTGAGCCTTCAGTGGAAATGCAGCTCAGCCAGATCTTAACTAGGGTTCAGGAAGATCTGTGTTGGCTTTTAACCTCCAGAACTGTAAGGTAGTAACCCTGTGTTTGTTTAAGGCACCAGGTTTGTAGAGATTCATTCCAGCAACCACAGCATATCAGTGAGTGTCCTTTCCTTTACTGTCCTTGTTCACCTCATGCTGTGTGTCCTTAATGAGAAATGCCTGCTACTTATTGATATTATTTCTCCTATTTTTCATGCCTCTGTTTCAATGAGGTCCTGTATATTCTGACATATTCCCTCCTGGCCTGCCTGCACTACTCTCCAAACAGCCCTCTATGTATTTGACCCAAGGCATTCTGAGCAAGAAGGGAAATAGCTCTTGACAGGAGCTAATCTCCACTTTTGTTATCCATCTGTCTTAGTAGCTTTTTTTTTTTTTTTTTTTTGGCTGAGACAAAACATCATTACCAAACTAACATAAAACTTTTATATGGGTTTACATAGAGTCCATGACCATCATGGCAGGGAGCATGGCAGCAAGCAGCAGGCATGGTACTGGAGCAGGACATCCACTGCTCCAGTACCGTGCCTGCTGAGAGCTCACATCTTGAGATACAACCATGAGGCAGAAAGTGAGATGAGTGGAAATGGTGTGGGCTTTTGAAACCTCAAAGTCTGCCCCAAGTGGCACCCCTCCTCCAACAAGGCCACATCTCCTAATCCTTCCCAAACAGTTCCACCAACTAGAGACCGAGTATTCAAATATATGAGTCGATGAGGGCTCTTCTCATTCAAACCACCCCAATATGTCTCTCTTTCCAAAATTGTTCTGTCTTCTTGAAATTAATCCACATTTTTGTTTTCATTTGACATGGGAGAAATGTATCCCTCACCTTATGTCCCACTTTTCTTATTCATGCCACTGGGTTTAGTCACATGGTAGAGAGAGTGAAATCATACATCTGGGTCTCTTCATACAAGGCATCAGTTCCATCCTTAGAAACTTGACTCTAATGATTTCTTAAAGGACCTATCTCCAAATAGCACCATTAAGGCTGTAAATTATGAGTGGAGATGGAAGCATACCAACTAATGTATATCACACATAATCAACCACTTCTCCAAGCACCCTTAGCAGTTCATTACAGAATGGTGCAAAAAGCAAGATACAAGGCAGATGCTCAGTTAGTGTAATAGACAGAGACTTGGCATCACAGAAAGAAAAACCTAGACATAATAAATGCTTCTTCCTGATATAGTTGGGTGTGTGTGTGTGTGTGTGTGTGTGTGTGTGTGTGTGTGTGTGCGGTGTGGTCATCCATGTATACACACAAACAGTTAGTGGAATACAGTTTTAAGGCCAATTTTACATTCACAGCAAAATTAGGTTTATATTCCCCACACCCTCCCTGCTCCACCCATGCATAACTTTTCCCATTATCAATATTCCCCAGCAATGCAGCAAATGTGTCATAATAAATGAATCTACATTCATAACTCATTAGATATTAAAGTCCACTGTTTGCATTAGTGTTTGCTTTCTGTGTTGTGCATTCCACAGGTTTTGACAAATGCAGCTTCCAGCAGTTGGGCCTCATAGAAAATGGTTTCACTGCCCTTAAAGCCTGGCACTCCACCTATCCATCTCTCCCTCTCCTCAGTTCCTAGCAACCACTTACCTCCGTCTTGTGTCCATTTGCCTTTTGCACAGTGCTTTGTAATTGAAATCCGACTGTATGCAGCCACTTTGGACATCTCCCTGTTATCAATGTGCTTTTAAGCTTTCCTCTGTCTTCTCATAGTTTGAAAGCCCATTTCTTCTTAGCACTAAAAATCATTTCATCCTCCGGATGTAACCAGAGTGTATCCATTCAATTGCTGAAGGACATTCTGGATGGCTATAAGCTTGAGTGTCATTGCCTTTGTGTAAGTGTGAATACGACTGCTATAAATACCCCCACATGAGTTTTCATGTGGCCAGAAGTTTTTAGTTCATTTGGGTAAATAGCAAAGAGCACAATTGTAGTCGGACTTTCTTTGGACAACCAGCTCCCAAATAATGACACAAGAGACTTCTTATTAAGTATGAAAGCTTGGCCTTAGCTTAGGCTTGTTCCCGACTAGGCCATATAACTTAAATTAACCTGTTTATATTAATCTACGTTCTGCCACGTGGCTCATTAGCTCTCCTTCGTTCTGTACATCCAACCTCCTCGACATCTCACTGTCGAATCTCTGCCTCNCTGACTCTTTCCCTGAGTTCCTCTTTCTCCCCAGAAGTCCCGCCTATCCTCTCCTGCCTAGCTGTTACCCATTCAGCTCTTTATTAAACCATTCAGAAGGTGCCTTAGGCAGGTGAAGTAAAACAGGGACATCTTCACACAGTGTGATCAAATATCCCACAACACACAATCATCAGATTAGTTGGGCATTTGTTGAACATTGGAGAAACTGCCCAACTGTCCTACAACATGTTGTTTTGATGTCACATCAGTTGTAGATGGGTTCTTGGGGCTCCACATCTCCACATGGCATATTCAGTGAATTTGATTTTGATCATTCCGATAGGTGGGTAGTCACAATGTATTATTATAAGTTGTAAGTCCCATGTTATGTGTCATAGTGACCATATCTTCTTATGCTTATTTGCTGTCTGTATATCTAGTTTAGTAAAGTCTTTTACAGGGCTCTTGACCAGGTTACCTACTTCCATATTGTGACTTATTTCCCCATTCCTTTGAGACTTCTTTTTAACAATAATTTAAAAATAAAATAGTAAATTAAAATAAGTGAGCCTAATATTTTGGTACCTATATGTGATGTAATAAATCTACGTGAGTTCATGCTGATGCCTTCTGATTTCCACAGGTTCTCTCTAACTGTGTTCTGTGTTCATCTACATTGACCCTCTACCCATAAGCAATAGGAAGTCCATGAAGGCAGAGCCTCAGTGGTACCTGAGGAGGTCAGCTGACAGAACATGGAGATGCCATGTGGCACTGGGAACCAGACTTCTTCAAACTATTGGATTTCTTCTTCTTCTTCAACAACAACAACAACAACAACAAAAAACACCTAGAAAAGAACAGGTTTTTCATTCCCTTTTATGAAAAGGAGGTAACCCAACACACAGTCACAATAAAGCCTGAATGAAATCATCCAACGCTAGGAAAAAGAAAAACTTTTCTTTGAGTGAAAAAGAAAAAACCATTTATGATCTAGTTCACAATTTTCCGGAAAATAACAAAGCATAAGGACGGCATCCATTAAAACTGTAAGTACCATTTAAAAATCCCAGCAAGGGTTCAACTCTTTGTTTGGGGTTGAAGTCCCAATCAAAATATCCCTTGGGTGTGGTGGTGGCAAAATGTGATGGAGAAAGAGTGTATATGGGTAATTAGGAGGATGCTCAGAACCACCAGTATTGAGAACCACAGGTGCTAAGCTCCACCCACACGTTGGTCCTTCCTTGACCTCAGCGAGACCCTGGGATAATTTTCTCAGCTTTACTAATGTGAAGGCATTGGGGCTCTGACACACGCTGGGTGATCACTTCACAGTAGGGATCAGCTATCTATCACCAATAATGATTTCTGTGACAATGTTTGTCAACTGTCAGCAAAGACTGCCCCAGTATTCTTATTCTTCTTTCATATTGCTGTAATTTTTATAATTTCTGAATGTTCTTTGCTTAAATGTACTGATGTTGCATCATCCCTCAGAGGAAAAAGAAAAAGACAGAGAAACACCATGTCCCTGAAAGACCCTTTGCTGGTCCCTGGACCCTTCCCAACTCAAGAGACCAATAGAAATGGTAGAAATCAGAATACTGAGCTAGGGCTGGTGGCCCTCTCTGTCATGTTCACTGGGAACGAGGTCAAGTGGTGTGACCTAGACAAGAACCTTCTCCCTGCATGTATGCTCAGTCAGCTGTTCTTGGAGCATCTAAGGTCACTGTTTATGTAGGCTTCCTTCCAGAATGCCTACCTTAGGATAATCTGAGTAGTACAGTAACATGGTAAGAGAGAGGCACTTTCGGTCCTGCAACCTCAGCGGCATGATGGAGGTGAGCATTGCTGACCCTTAGCCTCACTGCATCTCTGTTAGTAAGTTTTAGTAAGCCTTTCTCCTCATATGCTGTATTTATTTCTTGTCTCTTGGCAATCTATCACACCATCCTAGAACAGCAAAGCTTAGTCCACACAAATATTCACACATTTCTTTTTTATAAATACACTTTAGTGTATGTTGACAAATGTACACAAATATTTACAACCTCTTGTGTTTACTGTATCCTTATCTATATAATCACAACATTAAAAAAATCTAAATATGAGTCATGGCTAAGTTATGATCATTCACCCATACAATAGAATAAGACTCAGGTGAGTTTACATGTTTTCAGTTTACTTAAGGATATTTTTCACTACTACAGTCAGATCCCATTGACTATAGGCAAGGGAGATCTTACTGGGCTAAAGAAAAGTTCTAAAACTGGTCTAGGATGATAATGGTGAATCTACTAAAAAGCATTGTGGTTAAACTCTTAAAATGTGTGAATTATGTGACGTGCAAAATGTGCGTCGATGAAGTTGTAACATAATTGTCAGTTCCTGAGGACTTCAAACGCCATGGTGAGTCTTTGGTCAGGCAGGGGTGTGTGGAGCCTAGTGAGCAAGTGAATGCTGTGTAGACCTGGGTTCTCTGTGGCGGTTGAGACACTGCTGACAGCTCCTCCTGTGATGCTTCTTAGTCCTTATTCTTCTTAGTCTTCCTGGAGGAAAGTGCCCCAAGAAGAGCCATCTTCAGTACCTGGACTAATTCCTTTATTGGCACCAAACCCCACTAAGTCAGGGGAAACTGAGGTGCCTATGAACCTATCCTTGTCTTCAAAGTGTGCTGACCTGATAAACAGGAAGCAACAGATGCCCTGGGTTGTTGAGAAAACACAACATGCCAGAGGGTGGGGGATGAATGTCATGAATGCACAGGTTGCCACCCCAAGAAAGTGTTAGGGTCTGGTGCCCTACAGCATATCCGGGTGTCCTTTACAACATGAAGAGAAAGCTTGCAAACCACAAGAAAGCCCATGGAAATGGCTGAATCAAGTAGGTAGGAGTACTTACTTTCACAGTGAAGAGATATATGGAGCTAAAACAGTGCAAAGGTGGGCTGGAGAAACAGTCCACACTTTTAGCAGGTGGTTCAAATGCTCTTGGTTTTGAAGAATGGCCTCATCGTGGGTTTTCATGGGAGGCATGCATCTTCTTTATGGCTCTTCCTCCTGGGATAGAGGTTGGAAGGGTTGGTACTTCCTCTTGCTTCTTCCGTATTGACACCTGGGAGATTGGCTCCAGCGTAGGCCTGAGCAACTGTGCATTCTCACCCTGTATCTTGCACTTATGTCAGCCAGACGGAATGCTGGTGGAGTCCCAGGCTGCCTGCCTTGGCTATAAGCTTCACTCTCTCCTTCTCCGTTATCTGCTGCCTTTCTCAGGCCCAGTTCAACCTTCTCCTTGTTGCTATAAACATCTCCACAACCCTCCTTTTCTGATTAACTGATTCAGGTCCGTTTTTAGCTCTTGAACCAATCCCGGGTACAACAAGTGGTCTTTGTTCTGAACATCCCTCAAAATGAAATACTCTCTAATAATTTTGGTTTTTATTTTAACTACAATTATTTGTAGTTATTTAATGATGTAGAGCTAATAATGGAGTGAATAATTCCTGTACTTTTTTGCTGATGTTCAACCAAATCAGGGAGCACCAAAGAATGGGAGAAAATAAAGAAAACCCCTAAATATATTTCACAATTACACATAGTGTGTGTGACCCTACTGAAATGTAGTCTGCCTCACATCCATCCCAATGGAAGTTCTGTGCAGACATTAAAGGCTATCCAAAGTTTGGGGTCACACGGGGACTCTACAGAAAGGTAAATCCAAGCTGAATGACAACTAGAAACATAGAAGCAGTCCTCTTTATCCAAAGGCCTCAAGCTGCTTCTCAAGCTGTGTTGGGAACTAGGAAACCTTTGAAGAAGGCTAGGAGCAGGTCACGATGGAAAGTGAAACTAGAGCAGTGAGCAGAAGCCAGGTGATGGAGAGCCCTGTCTTATGCTCAGAGTTGAGATTTGCCCTAAAGGAATTGAGCTCTGATGGGGAGGATGGTGATGCCACGGAGCTACAGAATGGCTTCAGTAACAGGCATTTATCCCCTCACATGTCTGGAGGCAACAGTCAGGATGTCAGAGAGTGGGTATCCTCTGAGGCTTCCCTCCTTGGCATCCTTATAGATGCTCGTCTCCCTGGAACCTCCCCTGGTGCTCCCTCTATCCCTGTGTTCTAGTCTTGTCTCACAAGGAACCAATCAGAACGGATCAGGGCTCATCTTAAAAACTGTATTTACGTGCTTTATTACTACTTTTAAAAGTTCTTCTCTGGGGCTGGAGAGATANCTCAGTGACTAAGAGCACCGTGGAGGATAGTTTTTGTCAGCTTGACCTGAACCTAGACATATTTAGGAAGNGGGAAGCTGAATTGAGGTCTTCCTCCATCATATTGAATTGTGAGCATGTCTGCAGGGCACTTTGTTGATTTAATGATTCCGTGGAAGTGCCCAGGCCACTGGAGGTGGTGCCACCTCTGGGCAAGCAGTCCTGGGTTATGTAAGAAAGCAAACCCAGTAACGGATGGAGAACAAACCACTAAGAAGCATTCTTTCACGGTCTGTGCTTCAGTTCCAACCTCCAGATTCCTGCCTTGAGTTCCTTCTTTGATTTCCCTCAGTGATGGACTGGGAACTAGAAGATGAGATTAACCCTTTCCTCCCTGAGATGCTTTGGGAAAGTGTATTCTCATAGCAACAGCGAAGCAAACTAGGTCGAGTGCATACCTCGTACCTGTAGAAGATCTGGGTGGAGTGCCCAGCTCCTGTGTCAGCAGCTCACAACTCCTGCNACTTCAGCTCTAAGAGACCCTCTGGGCACCTGCATTCACATGCACAAACCCACACACATACATCAGCTAAAAATAAAATGTTAAAAATGACAAAAGACCTCTCCTTCAAATTCACATTTGAAGCACTGGGAGTCAGGCTTTAACATATGAATTTTT
>LZPO01035908.1:16103-26375 GCA_001675575.1 Neotoma lepida | reverse complement strand
GTAGTGAACTGAAGATTTATTGCATAAACATTTAAAATCATTTTGATAGAAACTACAGCTAGCTCTGTAAGCATCATCTCATAATTTTAACTTGTCAATATGAGTGACAATTGGACAAATTGTCAACAAATCGGTACTCAGAGGAATCATGGGTGCCCAAANAAGGATAGACCCTCTTGTCCTTTCCTTGTTTGAGGAGTGATGATAAGAAAAACTTGTGGGAATGCTCTAATTATTGCTGACATGGAATTTAGATGATCTGGGGACTGTGCTCTAGCAAACATATTAAATGATAGAGAAATTTGCTGTTTCTTAACTCGGTCTTGTTTATGGGAGATGTTCTGTTCATAAACCAGTAAACTATGATTCAACGCAATTTTCAGGAACAAAATTTTAGGAGGTTTTGTATTNTGTGCTATTCATGTGTGACCTGATAATTTCCTCACAAGACTGTGATAAGAAACTGCTNTTTAGGGGTAGAAATGTGTGCAGCTTTACTGAATTACAGTTCCAGCATTAATTGGGGTAATAGGAAAAGTGTCTACTGAGTTTCAATTTGAGGCCACTGACATTATTTCTAAAAGTAAAAAGCAGGTCCTTTATGATTATTAGGGTGTGCATTTGATGCAGTGTTCTCAGTCATGATGCTTGATTACCTTTCTGGTGGCTATGACAATGAAATCAATGAATCAATCCACCTGAATCCTTTAGTGAAGTCTCTTCTGGAAATGCATTTTGTTCAAAATGTCATAGGNGTAGATCATACATGAAGAAATGACTCAATTATCAGAAATTCAAATTTGGGGAGCTTTTAAAATATCTAAGAGACTTCTTTTTGAAATTATTTTTTAGTTTTTTTTTAATATATGGCTATGTGAGTATGAGGGGCTGGCATGCACTTGAATCCAGTGCCCATGAAGGCCATAAGGGNACATAGGATTCACAGAGCTGTAGTAACAAGTGACTGTGGACTCCAGAGTGGGTGCTGGGAACCAACTTGGGTCCTCTGGAAGAGTAGCAAGTGTTNTTAACTGATGAACCATCTCTCCACCTCCAAAATGCATCATAAAAAATTAGCAAGATTTTCTAACACTTCTTAAATACTTAGTGCCCACATGGGGAGAAGGACGAAGCTGGAATTTANCATTATGTGCCATTGACATGACAGAATCTAGCATTGCCATCATTATTTTTCTTGTAATTAAATTTGGGGAATCCAACATGTGCCTGATTCCTGCTTCGGGGTATGTAAAAAAGTCATTATGACAGATAATCCTCATTAGTACTCATTTTGTATACCTCTTTCTTTGTGATAGAATTCTCATAAAATAAGCCTACTTTATTAGTCAGGNTTTGGATTGTTGTGACAAAATACTTGAAAAGCTNACATAAGGAGGAAAGCACTTATTTTTGCTCACAGTTTTAAAGGATAGTCATTTGATTCTATGTGACTGGACAGAGATTCCTGGTGACAAAAACATGTTATGGAGACTCCACTTCATGGTGGGCATTCAGGAATGAGGGAAGCACCAGAGACTGGACACAACATTCATGAGCAAGCCACATGTGACTTATGTCATCCAATAGACCTCACCTAGAGTTTTCACCATCTCTCAAAATAGAGTTACCAGCTAGCAACCTGACATCAAACACACAAGTCTAAGAAGAATATTTCATACTCAAACCATAACAGCCAAAGGACATGTGCTTGAAGACTTCTGTCTCAATTTCTCCAGTGTGCTGATAAAGTGAAGTTTTAACCTATAGGATGAAGAACATGCAATAAGTACCATTTCTGGGACCTTCCCTTGAAAAGAACAAATATGTTTTCGATTTTTCTTCCTCTTCTCTACTTAGAATTCAGTTTTCAGAGGTAGGAACTGGCAAAATAACTGAAGACAATGAGATGAGATTCACATATGGAGGATGGCAGAATAATGAATCAGAAAGAGATTGTGACACTGACAATTCACAGGAGGCCCCNAAAACCTTCCTAATATCTTCATATGGAACTTATCATTGGAATCTGAAGAAAAAAGGAGCAGATGGGGGCATTCAGCAATGTTGCCAACTACCCATTCAATGACTGCTTAAAGAATAAATAAGCTAAATGAATAAATAATCTATTAAGTATTAATTTCCTACATCAATGGTTGAACATTGGAGACTTTGGTTACATTTAGTCAGGGTTCTCTAAAGTCACAGAACTGATAGGATGTGTGTATATGTATGGATATGTATATATATGCATATATAAGATATCTATATATCTTTGATTTATTAGAGTGGGTTACAGATGTGGTCTGGTTAGTTCAAACAGTTGCTGTCTCATGACAGAAAGGCCAAGAATCTCATAGATATTTACTATAGGAGACCGGATGTCTCAGCAGCCCCAATCTAGTGCTNGAATTCCAGAGGATGTTTATAGAGCTGCTGGTCTTCAGTCTATTTTGGAATCCCAAAGAAGTAGTTTCTAATATAAGGGGAGGTATCCTTCAGCAACTGAATAGATAAACTTCCCAGCAAGAGTGAGGGCAAGCAGATGAAAAAGCAAGTTTCCTTCTTCCATGTCCTTTTATGTGGGCTGCCAGTAGGAGGTGTGCCTAGATTTAGGATCGTTCTTCTCATCTCAAATTATCTCATCAAGAAATAGCCTCACGGGCATGCTCAATTATTTGGGTTTTAGTTGATATCAGATATAATCACAATGACNATAAACAGTAGTCATGAAAGTGAAAATGTATTGGCTAAACCTCATATTGAAGACCTTTGATGCCAGCCACTCATGAGGGTGAGGCAGGCAGATCATTTATGCTACAAAGTGATATTAAAATCAGCCTGGTCGACATAATGAAATCTTGCCTCAAAATAAAAACTGGAACAGGGTTAAGTGTTCTAGAGCATGCATGAGGCCCTCTGTTTGATTCTAAGTAACACAAAGAGAGACACAGAGAGAGAGAGAGACAGACAGACAGACAGACAGACAGACAGACAGACAGACAGACAGACAGACCGACCAACCGAGAAAGGCAGAGAGAGAAAGACAGAGAAGGGGAGAAGGATGTTAGAAGAAGGGAAAGGAAGAGAAAGAAAAGGGAGAGAGAAAAGAAGAAAAACAAAGACAAGAACTACCAGTTGCTTTATGAAACTCTTATTAAGGAAACTAAATGACTATAAAAAGTAAAGAANTCATAATGCGTCAAGTACCAACCATTNTTAAATGAAGGGCAGCTTATCATTTTCATGCATTTATTACTAATACATTAAATTAATTTTTAAAGATAAATTAAGGACTTGGACCTGAGAGTGCTCATGTTTCCTATCCTTGACGTCTATTGAAATGTACCCCTCCTTCCTAAACACTACTGTTTTGAAGGAATCTACTCTGCAATTAGGTGCGTTTATCTGAAAATTCATTTTCACAATATTTTATGCAGAACCCCAAAACTTTGACAACTGCTGACGGTATAGTAATGAAATAATAATAGGTCTGATTTCTGGCTATGCACAGTGAGAAAAGTTTTCTACTTGGAAGATGGTTGGGATAATCTAACTTANTCTCTTAGGTAGTTGTACTAATNCTATTTTTCATTCACATATTTATTATTGCTATCTCTATGGTGATTAATAAAAGCAAATACACATTTAATGATTGATTGGACCTCATTATTTAGTATAGCTCTTTATAGGAGCTTATCAAAAGGATAGTTTTTGATGATGAATTATTCCATGTTAACCCATCTGATTTTGTTATTTAGTGTGCATTAAATGAAAAGACAGCCAGCACAACCATTTTTGAATTGGATATGAAGGCAAAGAAAGATGCAGTGTAGATAATAGATAAATGCCAATTTAAGATCTTTTATAAAAGTGTGTATTTTGAAAGGGCCTTATAATTCTCTAGTCCTTATTTTTCATGTGCTTTATTATATAATAGGGAAAACTTTTGCAGGGGGTTCTTTTTATTTCCTTCATTTTTTCATTATTTTACACACCAACCAGTTTCCCCTCTCTCCTCTCATCTCATTTCTTCCCCCAACCTCCTGTCTACACACCACTTCCACCCCTCCTCCATTCAGAAAGAGGCAAGCCTCCTGTGGAAGTCAACAAAGGGTGGCATATCAAGTTGAGGCAGGACCAAGCTCCTCCATCTGCATCAAGGCTGGGCGAGGCATCCTAGTATGGGGAATAGGTTCCAAAAAGCCAGCTCATACGCCAGAGACAGGTCCTGATCCCACTGCTAGGGGCCCCACAAAAAGACCAAGCTACACGACTGTCACCCACATGCAGAGGGCCTAGGTCAGTATAGGGGAAACATTTTGTTTAGAAACAACTATGGTTTATAAGTCATAAATGAACAAGATAAANCATGATATCTTTTGATGAATTATAGAAATGTAACATCCCCTATTTCTTTTCTTACAGTTAGAGTTCTCAGTTGACTTGTATTTCCTTATCTTATACAGCTTAGAATATTTTTACCTGTGTATATCACTAATTAAGCCTTTAGTCTTTAGACCTTTAAGAGGTCATGACAATTAGGACTATTATGTTCCTTCATTTCTAATCTAATAACTATTCATTTGGTTGTCATATCTGAATTTTTGACATACATTTGTGAATCACAGGGAGATGAAGCAGATGCCTCAAAGCCACACACAGCTGTATCTAATTGAAACTTCCTGTTTCAATCTGCTATTCAGATGATACTCTGTAGTCCCATGAGGGGAGGACCTCGTAGAGTTACCACATGGATTGTGACAATTCACTTTCCTCTACATTTTAAGTCTGCATAGTGATTATCTTGAGGTTGGATATAGACCGAAGAAGTTTTAAACAGTGTCTAAAACTATTGACGTTTGTTCAAAACTAACTATTTTGTATTTAGTTCTCATTTTTCAAAAATGCAAACTACAGAGGGATAAAAGAATAAGACCACATGGATTGGTGACCTCTACCAAAACCTCTAAGGCCCTGTGTAATCACCCCCACATTTGATTTAGAATCTATACCATTTACTTTCAAANGGTGCCAATTTGTCTGATAGGCAGAGAAACCAAACATCACTGGGCAGCAGTTATTTTATACAAGGGCAGATTTAAGAAAACCATATGTTGCTAAGAATGCAAATAGCGGCAGAGCTTCTTTCTCAGGTAAATCTTGGTCCCCGTGGGGCTATTCTATGATTGTTATGTGATCTTGAATAAGTTAGAAAACACACTGTAAGCCTAGCACTGGGGAAGTGGAGTCTGAGGGTCGGGAGTTTTAGGCTTGTGTTGGTTACCCAGTGGTTTTGAGGCTGGCCTGGGCTTTGTGAGAGCCTTTCTCAAAAAGAAAAGAAGAAACAGCTCTGATGAATAGGTTTGAGAGCATAATATTCAAGTGTTACCCTGACTCTATTCTGAGGTCTGACAGACAAGTGACTTGTAGATGCTTACTTCCTCCTGTGGCACTTGGAAGCAAACTTGGAGATGCAACCAGTGATTAAAACCAACCAACCAAACAAACAAACCTTTAGCTTTTCCATTTTTATCAAATTGCTTTCACCATTGTGTTTTAGTGAAGTTACACAGTGTAATTTTTTAAGCCCTGTCCTCACCATCAGAAAGCTCCATGTTCTTTCTCTGACTTTGATTCTTCCCATTGGGAAGTACTTGACTGCCTAGAGTAGATTCCTCCCTCAATTGATAACTAAGAACTCTCTTCCTAGAGTTACAATATTAGGAGTAATCATTTCTAACCATAATGTTTATGAAAATAGGTTTACAATTATATTGTATGATATAAGTGCCTAAGCTTTTGTTTTGTTTTGTTTTGTTTTAATTACTTACTGAACTTTATTAACTGGATGTATTACCCTTGGAAATTAGTTTTTAAAAGTTGCAAGCCCTTAAATCTATAGTTTTACATGGCACATTATTTTGCTATATAAAAAAAATGCCTGATTTCTTTTCTATAGATGGAAATAACAAAAAATGTAACCAAAAAGAAAAGGAAACTGAATGTCATGAAGAAAATATAATAAAACAAGATGAACCCAGATAATGATTGCTTGGACAAGGACGGGATGTATGTGGGAGGCGTGCCTCTACACAGGAGCATGCGTGGTCTCTGTTTGGGACTTTACAGCAGGAAAGGGCCCATTTTATCACAACAGATGTTAGAGAATGGTGCAGAAGAACTTCTCTCAGACAGGGTTCCCTGAGACAAACACAATGTACTCCTATACACAGGCTTCACACCAGGCCACGAGGTCAGAGGTGCCTGGGAGACCTTCAACCTCTCCTAAAGGATTCTATCTTCAGCTGTTGCACAGCTTTCTTGGCCTGGGAGATGCAGGTTATTAGNCATTTTTGTTATTATTGTCATCGTGTCATCATGTTGTTATTAGTCATGCTTTCCTTCATACTGTACTCCAACATCATTGGTGACCTCAAAACAGCCATATCACTGAACAGTTCCATCCCAGAATGGATAACGACTTCCCTATAGATGCTAATGGCATTCCCAATCTGTTTTTTTATCATTATCATGTCCACTTCCTATGACTTTGGAGACCTGCAAAATGACACTTTAAAAATTACTTGAATATTTAAATGTTTNTTTCTTCCTTCCTTTCTCNCTTTTTTTTAAAAATTAAGCTAAGAGGCCCATGGTAAGAGGCCATTGAAAAACATAAAAACAGGATTAAGAAAAATGTAACTCTTATATTTCCCCTGGAATACATATTTCATTAGGGATGATGTATGATAAAATCTGCACAATTTCTGGAAGGAGAAAGACTCAAAGGTTAAGGCCCATCTTCTTTGCAATTTTATAATCAGCCCTTTCAAACATAAGAGATTGTGNCATTCTCTCAGAGATTGTGAGGATGCTGTTAGGAATTATCATTCAAAGTTGTTATTTTATTTTCCATAATTCATAACAAAATCACAACTCCTATCTATGGATAGCTGCTTACTGCACGTGCCCTCTCTTCCTTTTTCACCCTCTCTACTCTGTTAATCAGGGAAGCTGTGCCCTGCCAGAGCATAGCAGTAGAAACAAAAGCCAGGAGCCTTGGATTTCTAAACTTGATTAGTTTCTGCAATTTATATTTCATCAGGCACACACTGTCTTTAAATAGTTTGAGGGCTGTGCATGTTTGAAATGAAATGTGCACATTTACCAACTGAAGAAGATCGTTCATTTTGAAAAGAAATAATTGAGTGCTAATGAAGGGTGGCAAACAGACCAAGTCACTCCCTTCATTCAACCTTCTCCATCTCTTCAAATTGACCCATTGTTCACAGGACCCTACGGAGAACAACATTTTCCAACAGTCAATCATAAGAATTGTTTCTATTTTTACTGTGATTTTACTTTGAACATTTCATTTCACAAATTGCTGCAATATAAGTATTAGGTAAATTAAAGATAAATAAAATTGGCTCTGAGTTACTGTTCCCTAAATGTTGATCATGTCTTATGAAAGAAAAGCTCTTTTCACAAACATGAAAGCACAAACGCTTTCACAAGGTTTTATAAATTAGCAGCTGAAACTAAAATGTTATGCAATATAGAATACAATTTTACAGAGAGAGAATCTTGCATATGAATCTTCTGGTATAAATGGGTTGNTTTTGCATNTTCCAAGGATTTAAGAGTCAAGAAATTATAANTTTTACAAAGTCTTTACCTGTTTATTTTTTCCTCTTTAGATACAGCAGCCTCTTAAGCATCTTCTGCAGTGATGGCTAAGTAGCCATGAACAGACTTGTCATGAAATTTCCTTATTTCTCCATTGAAATTTTAAAAAAGTTTTGCCTGATAATGTCATTTTGGTTGGCAGTTATTTAGTCTCACNGCTTGAAATATTTTGTTCCTGGCCTTCATGGCTTTTAGGATTGCTGATAAGAGACATGATATTATTCTGTTGTGTTTGCCATTGGAGGTGAGCCAGTATTATCCCCTTATAGTGCTTAATATTGTTTCTTTGCTTAACAATTTTTAAAGATTTGTTTTTATTTTTCATTATGTGTATGCCTTTGTGCCTATGGTAGGGGTATATGCACATGAATACATTTGCCTGAAGAGGCTAGAACAAGGTTTTGATCTTCTGGAGCTGTTGTAACTTCACTGGCTAGTCTCTGTACCCCGAGCCTTTAATGTCATTTTCTCCTGTGTTCTGTGAATTCTTTTGATTTGGTTTCTTGATGATAACCAAGACTTCTACAGCTACATTGTGGTTGTAGTCATTTTTTTTCTTTGTTGGTGTTTGAAAGCAGTATTTCCATGAACTTGTGCCCCACTTGGGTATTTTTCTTCTTCTCAGGCAAGACTCTTTGGTAATGCTTTGTTGTTCAAATCTTAGATGGTCTTTTAATAAAAAATCCAGAGCCAGATATTGGAGTGAAAGCTGAAAGATCAGAGAAGCAGAGTCAGCCACAGCTACCACCTATTACTTCACCAGCTCCAGGAATCCTCTGACTGACATCCTCTGAGTTCTCACCTGAAAGGGTCTAAGGTGAACTGCCTTAGTTCCTGTTTCCACGTGCCTTATATACCTTTCTCCGCCCTACTGTCACTTCCTGGAATTAAAGGTTTGTGTGCTTCCCAGTGCTGAGATTAAAGGTGTGTGCCACCACTGCCTGGCTTTGTTTCCAGTGTGGCCTTGAACTCACAGAAATCCATGTGGATCTCTGCCTCCNGAGTGATAGGATTAAGGGTGTGTGCCACCACTCTGGCCTCTATGTCTAATCTAGTGACTGGCTCTGTCCTCTGATCCTCAGGCAAGTTTTATTAGGGTACACAATATANCACCACAATGCTTTATCCTGTTTGTTCATTTTGATTGTTTGTTNTTTGTTGTGTGGTGGATGCATGTGGAAGCTGAGGTTGAAGTCAGAATGTCTTTCTTCAATACTTCCTCAGCTTACACTTTTTTCTTTTGTGAGATAGGGTCTCCCACTGAATTTAAGTTCATTGCTTTGGAAAGACTGGCTGGCCATTGAGCTTCTAAGATTCTCCTGCCCCTCAGCTCTGAGGTTACAAGCCCACACCATGTCACCTGGTCTGTTCTGGGGTACAGAAGTAGGCTCTCATGTATACACTTTTGTCTACTGAGTTGTCTCTCCAGCCCCTCCTCTGAGTTTATTTGAATGATTGGCCTTTTAATTCCCAACATTTCTATTTCCTTCCCTAAAAGATTTCAATTTCCTTATTAAATTTTTCTTCCACGTCTTTGACTTTTTAAATGTATTTTGCTAATTTTCCCATCCATTTGGTTGCCATTTTCTTCTTTGTTGCTTTTTTTTTTACTACTCTGGGTCCTGGAGAGATCTTATTTCATTCATCTGCTTATATCTTCTTTCAGGTCCCTGATTATTTTTACCAGGAAACTTATGAAATCTTTATCTTACTTATTTCAGGGTCTTTGAGTTGGCTCAGTAACTAAGGATTTGTCTGTTGGAGGAGTCTCACTGCCTTGATTTTTCACAGTTCTTGTGTGCCTGAGTTCTGATTTGCATTTCTGCTGATTTGAATATCTCCATTAGCACTATCTGTGGATTTTAATATTGAGCAGCCTTCTANGTTCAGGGAACAATGACGAAGGCAAATATAGAAGAGAAAACACACTGCTGTACCAGCAACAACATTATAATACACAGACACAGATAATCTTTTATAATCACTATTTACCACCAGTGACCATTAAACAGAAATTCAAATCTAAGTTGGAGTGTGCTATGACATTGGAAAAAAAGGATCAGGGCAGACAAACAGAAAAGAACAGAAGAGCAGCAAGTTTAAATTAAAGAAGGAGAAAGGAGTAGATATGAAGATTATGAAGGTGAAGAAAGAATTATAAGAAATTAGAAAAAAATAAAAGAGAAAAATATTTCCCAATTATAAAAAAATCTGTAAACCAAAATTATATAAATTTAAGAGGCAGAATAAAATNATAAAAATTCTTTTTCTTTAAATAGCTAATAAGATAAAGCCAAAATATTACTGCAAGCACAGTAGGAAGAAAAAAGGAGGACTCATACAGGCCCAGAAATAAAAAGAAAGGAGCTTTGAAAACTATTACTCAATAATGAAAAAGAAAGTGAGGAAAAAAATTAGCTAAGCATATTAAAACAAAAAATGCTTAAATTTTTAAAGACATATCAAAAAGTGAGTATACTAATAAAACTGTAGTAATAATGAAAAAACAAAAAGCCTAAACCTTAGGAGCAGGTACACACACAAACACACACACACACACACACACACACACACACACACACA
>LZPO01035906.1:21138-33078 GCA_001675575.1 Neotoma lepida | reverse complement strand
CACACACACACACACACACACACACACATGTGCGTGTGCACACCTGCACACACACACATACACACACACGCACACACACATACATATGTATATATACACATATGCATTAGTCAAAGCAACTGAGTTTGAACCATCTTTGAAAGAAGAGACAGAGAAGCCTGAGCCTATGTGGATTTTGTCTCCTTGGGGTTGGAAGATAACAACTTTTCATTGACTTCACCCTAGGAGACCTTGTTCAGAAGACAAGGCTCCGGCATCTGAGTCCACCATGAACATCGGTACCTCATCAAAAAGGAACCCAATTGGCTACACAAAAATGCCCTATATCACGAGCAAGGAACTATTCTTTTTTAGTTAACCATTTCTTTATTATGCTCCACATCTTACCTCATATCCGTGTTCTGTCTTGGGTACAGTAATTTTTGAAACAGTAAAGTGAGGGCTTGCTGTGCGGGGGCGTTTATCCACATGGACCAATCTTTCAGTTGATATATCTGTCGTTTTCTTGACCTGCATTAAATGAAACTCGGTGACATCACTGTTCCCCAGGTGCCCACAACACGTGTGGCTGCTTTCCCACACACACTGAAATGCAGCTGCAGACTCACCTGTGATGATATATGCATTCCCATTTGGTCAGTAGTTTTGATATGAGTCTCAGAAGGAGCCTGAATCACGACAGGCTTGACTGCTTTAGGGACAACGTGGGGTTCTGAGGCTGGGCGTTGGGGCTGCTCAGGCACCTTTGTGGTGGAAATGTGTTCCTTGTAGCCATACTCTAATGTGGTCTGCTGGGTGTACGAGTCCTCTACATGCGAGGGCTCTCTGGGTTCTCGCACACGGGCCTGGTCCACGGCAGCTACAACGGTAGCCACAGCTTCTGCCTTTTTCCCAACGCCCACCTGGAGACAAGATTTCCCAAGTTAATAGACAGTAATGTCAAAGTCACACTTGGACATCTCCTTCCAGGGACATCCTCCTGGGATTGCTCCCCTAGTTACTCAGAACAGACAAAGGTGAAAGGTGTGGTAAGTATAGAGTATTCGTGTTATGGAGAAAGGTTAATTGCTCAGAAATGTAACTTGACTCTTCCAAGAATTTATATTTAACTAATTATTATATTGCAAAGACTCCTATTTAGATATACTATCCCTATCTGCTATATACTAGACAATAGATCACACAGACACAAGACAGAACAACACAATATGTATAAAAAGTCCTAAGGATATTTTGAGTATTTCAAACAATTTACCTAGGCTAGACAGACAATCAATTAGCAACTGGGAAATAAGAACTTGGGAGCAGGTTGTCTTCATTGATTATTTTTATTATTTTGTCAATCATTTAGTCTGGTGTTGACACGGCAACAGCAAAGATAAAAGTATACTCAAATACTGTCATCATCACATCCAGAAAAATCAATTGCTGTAGAGTGACATGGTTGCATGCAAATGTGAGATAAAGTGAAAGCTCCTGATCAGAGAATGAACACCCGAATTTACTCATGACTCACTGGGGATGAGCTTTATTCAATCTATTAGAAAAATAGCTCTCTTAAAGCACACGAAGGAAAACATTGTGATTGAAATGAGAGCGTTATCATGTTTGGATTCAGGAAAACAACCTTTCACACTGAAGTTCAATTTGCTTTCATCTTTGCTGGGAGTTAAAGCAAAAAGAGAGGCAAACATTATTTTCTCCTTCCTATGAATCTGATTAACATGAGCGAGAACACAATTTTCAAAGGCTCTCATGAAACAAGGCACGCATACTTTAGTTCTGGGCAGCAGCCGAAACATTCCAAATGGTCACATAGCCGCAATCGTCCAGTGCACTTTAGAAGTAAGGCTGTACCCTTCTGTTAATCTTCATTCTTTGCTTCTGCTATGACTACAGTTTAATGTGTATCTGAAATGTGCTTTAAGTACAGAACCTAGATACCTTTAAAAAGTAGCCCCCAGACCATATTTAAGGCACAAACAAGGCCTATTAAAAGATGGGATTGAGCCTTTTATGATCGTGGGCTTTAATGAGAATTTCCCCCTCAGAAGAATGAAACTCTAATCTGTTTGAAAGGCTGCCAAGACCATCTTCCCTTCAGATTGCGTTTTGGTAGGGACCACAATAGATGTATGGAGCTCAAGTCAGTTAATTATTTTCGTTATTGGTTCTTTTATAAAAACATATGGGCAACTAGCTGACTCTATAGATGTTTCTACATGTTTATCTTTAACAGAGAACACTCATACAAACATATCACTCTGTCTGGAGAAATTGGATTTTCAGTGTATCTCATTGGCGCCTTTCGAGCAGCCTATGATATGAGGTAATCTGAGGAAGTTTTAGTTTTATTCTAATGAGAAGAAAACTGACTGAAGGTTTCAGGTGACCAAAAATCACACAACTGGGATAACAAATTTTGCCTCTAACTTTTAAAGCCTGTTCCAAAGTCTTATTTATGGTACTATATCTCAAATTGTGGAAGAATGTATCTTTTTCTTGGATTAACATATATCAAAATCTATATACATATGCTGTTTGGTGGAAAGTTACAAATGAATACTGAATGCTGGTAGCTATTCTTATTCCTTAGTAGACTTAAATATCCTTTTTACTCTTGGAACCCAGATAAGCACGAACACAAATTGGATTAGGAGACCCCAATTTACACCAGTTAAATGCTGAGAATTAATTTAAGAAAAGTGTTATGTAACGTGGTCTTTAATAACTAGAAATGCTAACTGTGCCTCTAGAGGACTCAGACCAAATCTAATAATCTCTCACGTTTTGTTGACAAGTAAAGCAATTAAATGGACCACTGGGAGCACACAGGCTCCTGATAGATGAGAAGTTATACAAGCTAATGATGGGATGAAACAAAGCGTTTCACCTCACGACACTAGCTTTCATCTCTTCTTGCAAATATATTTGTTCTTGCTTAATGGCCAGTCCTTNTGGAGTCCTTGGCAGTATGGCTGACTCGGTAGGCTTTACAGTGGTCACTGATAACTTAGATAGGGACATTTTCTCAGCCTCTATTCTTAGCTAATATTCCACAACAAAACCAAGAGAGACACATTTATGTGAATGGGGACAGAAATTAAAATTAACCATAATTCTTGAACTACGGCTGATGGTAAAACTTGTTGTATATGAGACTTCTAGAAGGCAGATGTGCCATTAAATATTAGACTTAGATAAAAGTTTGAATGTTATCATAAATCTTATCTTGGAAAAAAATAATTGAAGATCTTGTGATAGAAATCAACACTGAGGGAAACATAATCAGGACACAAACAATGCCAACAAAACGGAAAACTTGAGTGGGCTGTTCCCAATGGAGAATGAACTTGGGTAAATGGCTTATTTGGAGAGAATTATAGTTATGGGAGGTAGTTTAATTCATGGGATTTGTATACTGCAAATGGATGAGGGAACACTTTCACAGCTTAGATGGAACTGTTCTGGTTGGAAATCTTTCTCCAGATGTCTCAATGCTGCATCTTGCACAGCTTCAATGGAAGCTGCTAAAACAGGCTCTATAGTTTTCTGTTTCTCTCCTCTGATATTTACCAGAAGAAAAAAGTTAAAGTCTCACATGAAGAAAATTATAGGTAATTGAAATAAATCCTTAGATTGTAGCATAATGCACTGGATTCATGACTCCTCAAAACATACACACACACACACACACACACACACACACACACACACCTCGCTGTAAGACTCATCATTACCCATATGGACAATTTTTTTATGTTCAATTGAGTCTCTTAAAATTAGCCCACATGCAATTTCAGTCATTAACTTGTGGAGGATTTCTAGTTGTTAATAATAAAATGTTGAAAACAATGATAAAACAAACTGGAAAAGGAATACATTGTAATGTTCATAACAATAAATAACTTTACTTTTTAGTTTCAAATTGTTTAATTATCTAAAAATAAATCTGATTAATAGTATCTCCTACACAAGAAGGTTGATGTTTGGTATTAATGTGTTATAATGGGGGTTTCACATGAGGTTTGGGATTAATAGATTATCGTGGATTCCACACTGGAATAACACGGTCACCTTTCCATGGGTAACTTGGACGTGTTCTTGTCTAGTTGCCATGGCTTCTCTAGATCTCAGAACTGTGTCTTGTTCTTTGGCTTTAGCAGTGGCAACTGCTATCGTAGACAAGGCAGTTTTTTCAGCTTCCTTTTTCATCTGATCATTACGGTAAAAGCAAAGTTTAAGTCGTATGGGCTTCAGACACACAGGGCATGACCCCCCCAACACACACACGCACACACACTCCATTCCCCTGCTAGTGGGATACAAAGATAAAATCATTCAGAGTTAATCCTCACTTAGCAGTGCTTGCATAGAATGACTGGGAACCACAGAACTCAGCAATGTTATCTGAAAATAATCTCCAGATGCTTCTCTATATCGCTTTTAAAAATTAAACTAAAATGCTCATGCGAATGATAGTGATTAACAGGATGAATTACAAATGTTATAGGTGGGTGAATGTCGTGTGAAGGGGAAGTTAATGGTACTCAGTCACATATTTACTATTTTTAGTTATGAATTTAAAAAGAAAGACAGGTTAATAATTCATACTATGTAACAGTTAATGGTTTACTAGAGATTAGCTTAAAGATGAACTTTTCACATCTCAAGTATCTGCATTCACCTTTTCCTGAGTTATTTGGACTTGATCTCTTTTGGTAGTGATGGCTTCTCTAGTTCTTGATACTAAATCTTGCTCTTTAATCTTGGGCGTGGCAACTATGACTTTGGGTACCACTGTTTTCCTAGTTTCCTTCATCATCTGGTTATACGGTTTCAGGAGAAAGGTAAGAAAATGTCAATAAATTTCATAGGCCTCTAGTAAAAACAAACTAGCTGGGGAAAGAGGTAGAGTTTTTCCTATTGTTCACAGATACTTCATTAAATGTCGCTGGATTATCTTGATCATCTATAGCATTTCACTGGCAAAAATGCCAGAATGGTATGACTAAAAGGAAAAATGAGATTAGGAAGAAAAGACTAAGATATGCTCCTTCTCTTTGTCACGTTGTTCATATTATCATCTATACAGAGTCCAGTAGAGACTTTACACGTGCATACTTGTGCCTTGAATACTGGAGTCTACATCCACAGGAAAACATTGAAATGAATTAGAATCTATTAGTAGCAATCTGAAGAAAAGCTGAGTTAGGAACGAGACAGTGAAAGCCAGATGGGCGGTGAAGGCCAGTGAGACTTTGAAGAGAAGTGATGATTAAGAGCCATGGTGAAAATGTGGGCGGCTTGCGAGTGACAGGACACAAGAGTGACTTGCACACTGGCAGGAAGTCATCACCTGTTCATGAGTGAGGTGCATTTGATCTTGTTGTATGGCAATTTCTTCTTGAACTCCCACGGCTGTCTCTAGTTTTGTGGACTTGGCGGTGGCAACCACCACCATGGATGCAGCAATTGTCTCAGTTTCCTGTCTTATCTGATTGTGTAGAGTAAAATAAAGATTTGAGTCTCAAGGGGCACAAAGGAAATGGTAAGATGGCTAGGCCCCACTCAGAATACTGAAGGCCTAGTGATGAGGTAGAAAATGTCACATCCCCTTTCAGAGGTCTGAACATGTGTTTTCCTGAGGCATGAACTTTTCTACCAAGATGTTCCTTAATAAATTGCGCCAGGGCTGAAAAGGTGACATCTTTGGGCTGCGTTGATATGTTAAGAATGGCTGCTGAATGGCTGAAAAACACAGCTGGCTGAACTCATCAATGGCCATAGGGATACCTATGAGTATGTTCCAAACGTTGCCTCGCATGATTCCTGGGTCACTAGAAGGCTCTTTTATCCCGAGGATGAGGTGAGCAAAGCCTGGGCAGCTGACTCTGGTTAGCCCTTTAGAAGACAATGTTCTCAAATGAACTTTAAAGAAAGTAGCTCTTAGATCAGCCAAAAGCTTTGAGGAGAGCATGGGTCAAAGAACATGAAATAAAAGCTCCTGTCCCTTAAAGCTTGATGACAAAGGGGAGAAAAGCTGACTTCAATGACATCATATATCCTATATGTTTGCTTCAGTGTTTATCACCTATGAATTATGGGCACTATCTTCTCTAATATCCAACATTTTCCTTGCTGCTTAGTTAGAGTGCTTGGGACTCAGGTGTGTGCATGTGTGTCAGCAGGGGCACGCAGGCATGTGCCTCACAGCTGCAAGAAGGCTGAATGTCCCCATCTGAGAGACCGAGGGCTCAGGTTACATGTCCAAAACTGATGTGCTAGTGGCTAGTGGACAGAAGCGAGGTGTACCTTCTGTTCATGTATGATCTCTTAGAAAGTTCAGGGATGTACCCCCCGAACTCTTCAAGTAGAGTTTACACAAACTGATCATGTGGGCACAAAACAGTGCATAGAATTTCCACTGTGGAAAAGTTTCAACACTAGACACAGGCAAACAGTAGAAGGAAACAAGTGCAGAGATTCTGGTCTGAAGTTCTGGGTATAAGTGTAAGGTACGTGCAGCTGGTTGGAAATGTGTCATTTGTAAAAATCAGAAAGCCAGACTTACTGTTTCCTGAGTTATTTGCTTTTGCTCTTGTTTTGTAGTAATTTCTCCAGTAATTCTAGTTTCTTGCTCTTTGGCTTTAGTTGCGGAGATCACTACCTTTGGTACAAATGCTTTTTCAGCTTCTTTTCTTATCTGAAATCAATGATTAAAAACAGAATTATATTGTTTCCCAATCTCCAATGGGGCTATCACAGCATTAAATGCAACAAAGTAGGAATTTGAAGGAGCGAAATTCCCTTCCTGGAGATATTATTAATTGAACCATCATACCTTAATTAATAACACATTTGTTCTCTCTCTGAATCATATACATAAGTCTCTTTAGAGGAAAGGGAATGTTGGATTCAAGGCTGCTTGTTTTATAGACAGTTGTAATCTACCTTAACAGGATTTGTGCTTTCCATAGATGGTTATAGGTAATTTAATTAGGGGCTAATTTTGTTGTCTGAAGACATTATTAGAGCTCAGAACATTACTATGGAAGTCCCAAGAAGTCATTTGCCTGGCTTTTTATTTTAATATGAGAATCCAAGAATAATTTACAGTCTGCCTTTCTACTCTATTTGGTTTTATACTTTTTTATAAATATGATAATGGTTTTGAACATCAAGGCTTGTCAAAAATTGAGACACAATGGGACGGTATTTTTGGCATCTATCTCTGGCAAAGTGTTGCTCAAATCCTGAGCCACAGAAGAATGTTTTGTTTCCATCTGATGTCGAAGGAGTGAGTCCTTCCCATCCTCTGCTACCTTATCACTGAAACTCTGGACCACAGGGTGAAAAGGGATTGGAAATTTATCCTCTCAAACTCTCCTACAGACAATTGGCTCCACTAGCCAACAGCCCTACCACCAGCCCTTCTCTCATCTGTCCCCAAATGTTTCTAATCCGATCTCTGACCATTTGACCTACTATGATCACACTGTGCATCTCATACGAAACCCATGCGCTAATGTCCCAGGCTCAGGAAGCAGTGTTAAGCTTTTAAAATATCATATTCAGATTTCCCATCCGTGCTCCCCTGATCCTACCATAGCACTTATTTCACCTGTTTGGTTTTTAACTCTGCTTGTTCCCTATACACAGCCACATAGTAAACCTGTAACTGGTGTAGATGATTATAAAGAAAAGCTGGATGACACAGAGCTTCATTTGATTTCCAATACGAATGCTCAATGACTCTAAGGGATGTTGGTATCAAGTGCTCAGGAGTAGACATAATGACACTAGGATGTTATTTATGGGAAACCAGACCCATGGCCCTGGAATTAACCTGTTTCACAGTAAAAATGCTATCATGTGTATTGACACAACGGTACACTGCAAAACCAAAACTCATCTCTACCTGCTCGTGAGTTATGTGCGTCTGCTCTCTTTTTGTTGTAATCACTTCTCTGGTTCTTGATTTTAATTCTTGCTCCTTGGCTTTATCGGCGGCGACTATGACCTTGGTTACTGCAGCCTTTTCTGCCTCTTTTCTCACCTGATTTTCATGAAAGAAAGACAGGAAACATTTTAGTGCACATCACTCGGAAGCTTCCGCTAATACATCAGGACTATGGTGTAACCATCAACCTGCAGGGCAGCGAGGGAGGCTAGAGTGCTTTTAGACTGTAACAGTCTATTCGAATATGAGGTGGGATGTGACCCTGTATTTATATTCCTTTCCGGCCGTGAATCAAATGTCACATTTGTTTTGAGGAAAGTAAAAGCCAGAGTCCTTCGGGGGAAGCTTGGAAAAATCTATGTCTGCCCTGAAATAGTAGTTTCCATGCCTAGCTTAGGTGGGAACTGAACTCAGACTTTGACCCGACTTTTGTTCATGCCTGCCAGCCTCCAGCAGTCCCTGGATGTCTTGAAAACAGTAGTTAACTTTCGCTTGCCTCACATAGCCCAGGTATTTCTTCTGACCTGGTTTGCTCCTGTGATATTTACAGCTTGAACACATTTGATATTTCTGGCCACCTTTTTCTCTGGAAGCTCTGAAAGCCTGGGCCATGCTGGGCNGCCTGCTGCCTTCAGCAGGATTTGGTTCAGCAAGGGATTTAACTGTCCAATTACTGAAAGCAGACTTGAGCCAGATGCGCTTGAGCACCCCCTGGTGGCGGCCCTGTGCGTACCTGTTCTTGAGCAGGTTGAATGTGCACAGCAGTCGTGGTTGTCCTCTGAGCAGTTTGCTCTACAGCACTGATAACTGGTTCTCTCACTCTGGCCATATCAACAGCAGCAACAACGGTCGCAACAGCTGCACTCTTGTCGGTCTCTTGTTTCACCTGTATTGTCAATCAACAAGCACAATGCTTTTAAAACAGCGGTTCTCAACCTTCCTGGTGCTGTGACCCTTTAATATAGTTCCTTACGTTGTGGTGACCCGCGACCATAAAATTATTGTCACTGCTACTTCAGAACTGTAATTTTGCTACTGGTATGAATCGTAATCTAAATAATTTTGAANACAGAGGTTTGCCAAAGGAGTCATGTCCCCACAGGTTGAGAACTACTGTTTTAAAATGACATACTTGGTAGAAAATTTATGAAAACTGAACTACCAGGAGAAGCAAAATACATTCATGCATAATTGCCCATTATTGCCCAGAAAGATGAAGTCCGCATCATTAAAATCCATACTTTATGTAAACCTCACATATTAGTCTTTAACTCAATTAGAGATGTCTTTGTAAAGCATGACAACCAAACTTGATCTTCCATATTGGTTATAGTTTCAGGCTCCTATGCATTTCCTCACTATCCTATCTGCACTGCTCCAGGCCTGGAATTGGGTCAGAGGAACCAGAAGGTGAAATGGGGAAAGCAGACCATACCTCTTTAGCCCCAGTAGCAACAGCTCCAGCCGTGAACGAGGAGCTGGCTGACACACTGGCGGCAGCGCCTGCGGCTCCGCTGATGGTCACTTGTTCCTGGACACCGTATCTCCCTTCCCATCGCTCTTCTCTTCTGATCTGGGTCGAGCTTGTCATTGTTGTTTCTCTCATCTCAGCCTCAGTGGAGGAGGCCACATAGCCCTCTTGCTTCCAAGGGGGAGGCACCTCGGGGCCTGTGGCCGCAGCAGTTGTCTGAGTCTTGCGGATGAGCAGTGGTGACTTGACAGATCTGATAGGGGAAGTGGAGATCCTCCCTGCTGGGGACACGGACCTAGGAACCAAATGGCAGAGGTCAGAGCGTTGACACAAGGCGCTGCAGCAGACATGATGGGATTTGGAGGATGGGATGAAACTCTGGCAGCGTGTTAAATGTGTGCCTCCACGGCCCGTCTTGGAGGGTACATACTGTACCGGAAAGCAATTTGTTTTAAATCTCAATAAGCCCCANGCTTATGTGCTGTAACCCCAGAAGGGAATCAGACTTAAATCTAAGTAAGCTAAAGATCTGTGTGCCTGCCCCGTCTCACCTTCTGACATTAGGAAAAAATAAAAACACAAACAAGACAGTAAATAGAGCTTCCTTCAACCACTGCCATAGAAAGGACAGTGTGTGCTCAGCTCCAGCTGAGGACAGGAGAATGTATGAGGGTATTATATGGTTTTGGTAACGGAATACTTGAGCCGCTCTTAGCTAAACAAGCCGCATTTCTCCCTCCCTCTGTCCTTCCCCTCTTTGTCCCTTTCTTCCCTTGTCTCCCNGCAGTCTCAACCACATCAATATCGTGTGAATTTCCATGCCAGGTAGAAGCTTTCTTGCTGAGTCTTGCACAGTGGCTTTGGAAACTGGCTGTGCTATGCAGCGCGGGGCTGCTGTTCTAGCCAAAAGTGTTTGTGGGTAACTCTTTAATTCCCTGAGTTTACTACCATCCTCACCTTCATATTGTCACACTGAGAGCTTCCTTTATGTAGTATTAAATNTGTCTTGTAAATCAGCTACTTTGAAACCTTTTTATTAAATGGATAAAGTATCTTCTTCCAAAATAGTTATCACTGTTTGCTTTTATTGTGTATATCTGAAGTGAAATTATCGTCTATCAAAGGGGGCGGGCATTAAATCCTAAGAGTGATAGCACAAAAATCAAGCTTGTTATCGCCAGCAATCTAGGTACAGAGCAGCTATCTGATAATAATTTTTTTCCAAAATTAATTACCAATTAATTTGTTTGGGATTTACCTCTTGGTGGCAGTATTGCTTCACAAATTCTACACACAGGGCCATGTTTATAAATGTATTCTGGCACTTGCATAAGATATTTAGTTTACATCAATCATAAATAAAACAATTCTCCCAATTAAGCTGAAGGTCCAGGGATATTTTCTCTAAAATACAGAATAACTTTGCAGAATATTACATCAACCGGTTTCATGAAGAAACAATCATTTTCTTGTAAAAGGCTGTGCGTGTGAGAAAAAAACAATTTGTATTTTAGAAAAGAATTTTGTAATCAAGCTGTAGGGAGGTCTGACAAGTACGGATCTATGGAGAAAAGAAATTGCCTTGGAAGTATAACAAAGACCAGGCTAGAATGGTGTGGGGTCCCCGCCAACCGAAAGAAAGCGAAGGACAGGAGCTTCCTAGCCTGGACTGGCTTTGTTCTTGCTGTTGCTAGCACAGTGGGTTTAATTCAAAAAGAGCTTGAGACGTGATTAGCATGACGTGAGTGATTAACAGCAGGCTTCAGGTAAGCCCATAACTGCGAAAATCAATGTAATTTGAGCCATTACCGGAAAGTGCTTATTTCTGCACTTACAATAAAAAAAAAAATCACTTGTTCACAGCTGGCTACAATGCACCTCATCCAGTAAAATACGCTTGCTTTATCTACAACAAAAATCAAAATTAAGCCATGGGACATTTTAGGAAGGAGTCTATCTGGGATAACCATTATTTTCTTCACAAACTGGCATTTATATTTTGTAATTATTGTAAAGCAAATTTTGCAGACTAACTAACTGGATCCCTACTAATAAACTCTCAGAAGGCTAAGATGGCCACTGTGTACCAGGGGGGGTCAGGGAATGTCTGTCATTCTAAATGACCCTTAGGCTTGAATTTAAAATAGAGGAAAGCTGTTATCTCTCANAAATTACATTTGGCCTGTGTTGTCAGTGATTTCATGGTATGCAAACCTGTAGACAGCTGAGATTAAACTCATAAAAAATGATGGATATCTTTTTTAACTGAGCTTTTTTGTAACTTTTCATTTTATTTCTGGTGAAATATCTTCAATTATTTTTAAGTGGCCAAAATAAAACTTAGGAGATACTTACCATGTTATAATATGTTTTATAATATACCATGTTATAATATACTATGTTATAAACATATTATAATGTTTATTGGACATTCACATTACTCCCTACATTTTAAGGTTTGTTCGGCATGATTTCTTTTCCTTTAGAAATTCATTGGCGGAGCTCT
>LZPO01035902.1:0-29537 GCA_001675575.1 Neotoma lepida | reverse complement strand
TATTTATACATTCATTCAGGTCCTTATTGTTGAAGTATTTTATTATTTGTTCTTACATTTAAAAATCAATTTAATTCCAAATATTTATAATTATTTTATTTTATTATTTTAACAAGGACTTATGTAGCCCAAGTTCACCTGGAACTCCCCATTTAGCTGAGGATGGTCTTGAACCCTTAATCCTTCTGCCTTCCCCTCCTAAGTACTGAGCTTACAAATGTGCTTCAGTATAATTTGCTCTGTTTTATTTTTAAAAAGGAATCTTGTGCAATAGCGTTAGATGACTCAAGCCCACTGACTTGTCATGAGCTAGCAGCTCTCACTGCCTATGTGGGACGCTTGATTTGGGTAAATTCAGAGTGGATTATATCAGTGAGTCACACATTTGAATCCTACTGCAAAGTAAAGAGAACCTACAGACTATTTCCTATGGTGGTGTGAGCTGCTATGCTGAGCCCTTCCCTGCCACAATGGGCTAAAAAGCCACNGGAAGTGTGAGCTAAACAAACATCTCTGTTTAGAAGTTGCTTATGCCAGGCTTTTGTGGCAATGATGAGAAAGGGACCGTGAACANAAGTAAACATTGGGAAAAACACAAGTCATGCAAACTGACACTATCCCAAAGGAAAGAAAACTCTCAGTTTGTCAGAGAAACAGCACCAAGTCAGTCCATGCTTCTGCCCAAGCACGTTCCCACCTTTCCTGCCCTGCACTGCTCTTCAGAGGCAGCCATTGTTATCCCACAAACCAAATCCACAGATAGATCATCTGTCTTTCACATTTCTCCTGACTCTTTAAGCAATGCCTGGGGAGAACAGAAATGTTCTCACTTGCTCTGTCACTGGAGGGACTTGAATCCTGTTGCTCATGTGCCATGGTGGTCAGCCTTCCTTTTCCATGTTTTTTTTTTCTTTTTTTGAGTGCTGAGTTGTGATCACATAGTCATCTACCAGGGACAGAAAGGGCTTCACAAGGCCAGCATAGGCCCAGACATC
Organism: Neotoma lepida; assembly: GCA_001675575.1. Classification (NCBI taxonomy): domain Eukaryota; kingdom Metazoa; phylum Chordata; class Mammalia; order Rodentia; family Cricetidae; genus Neotoma; species Neotoma lepida. The sequence continues at coordinate 28,542 of LZPO01035902.1, read as the reverse complement.
TACCAGGGACAGAAAGGGCTTCACAAGGCCAGCATGGGCCCAGACCAGATTTTCCATCTTTCTCCTGTATCGCTCTACCTGACCTTTCAGGTAGGTTTAAATTCTCCATTTCCAATTGTGTACTGAAAGCTATGTTTCTGGAAGGAAGCACTGTTTGCTGACTTAAGCCTCAGACTGTATAGACCAGAGAAAGGCAATATACTCAGAGACCTAGAGTTACTTAATGCATCATCACATGCCTTATCTATCTAATTATGTAATTACATTTGTGCAGTTTGACCTGTGGAAAATGATTTGGATGATAATAAACTTAATTTGAAAATACATATAAATATCTTGTCATTGATTCATTAAGTTTACTAGTATTTATTTAACTTTGTAAACATTTATTTATTTATTATTTAAGTTCTGTGGTAAGTAGTGCTCATGTAAGACTCACTCAGTGGTTTTTTGGTTTGTTTTGGCTTTTTTGAGACAGGGTTTCTCTGTGTATCAATCCTAGAACACCCTTTGTATACCAGGCTGGCCTAGAACTCACAGAGATCCACCTGCTTCTACCTCCCGAGTGTTGGTATTAAAGACATGCACCATCACCCCCAACCACTCCTTGTTAATATTTTATTTATTCTTTGAGAATTTCATANAGTGTATTTTGAACATATAACTCCCCTACAACTCTTTCCATAACTACCCTCCCACTCTTTCCCACCCAACTTTGAGATTTCTCCACCTCATTGTCCTTAGGAGTGGGGCCTGCCCTGGCATGTGGTTGACCTACCAAGGGTCACATAAGTGNAGAAACTGATTCTTCCTCTGCCCAGCAGCTATCAAATTCCAACAGCTCCTTAGCTACTGCTTTCCACATGCCATGCGGTGGTTTTGTCTGGCTGGAACTTAAGCAAGTCTTACACATGCTGTCACAATCATGCTGGATACTCACTCTGTTTTGACCCTTAGTATGTGAGTTCCAGTACCACTCTCTTTTCCATTTTCTTGGGAAAAGGGAGAGATGCTATAAAAATCAGAAAGGAGTTAATTCAGGTGAACTTATGGGCTCAGCAGGAGGCTTATATTGATATATTGGTGACCATGAAGAAATACTTCTATTTCAGGAAGCCTACATAATCTGCAGTTGTTCATTGCTACCTTGGCCACCTGTGTGGGGAGGTGAATATTAAGTGAAGAAGTCACTGTTCTTCTGTNTGAAGAGATTCTGCTAGTGGTGTTGGGGAGGAGATTAAGAGAAAACAACGGGGATGTTAATTACATGTCTGTGGGAAAGCAGTATACATTTTCTGAAATAAGCTGCAATCACATAGACTAGGGTGCAATTCTCATATTTTTGACTGATCACTTAGACATCTCCTTGGCTGTCTAATAACTCCCTGAAGCTCTGCATATCAAGAGTACAGTTCTTGATCCCTCCTTCCCAAATCTTATCCTTTCATAATCTTCTCTGCAAAGAACATTAATTATTCGCTTAAACTGTTATGTCAGCAATCTTACCTCTGTCTCATATTCCAGGTTAGAAGAGATAGATAGCCTCCATCTAATGGCCCCCGCCATGCCCACTGCTTCTCCTCAGCTCTTCTGAATATAGCCTTCAAGTTGTTTTTATTCCTGCTTTCTCCCTCCATCTTCTCTCCCATTCAGTATTCAAAATGTTCTTTTCAAACAACACATATAGATTATATACTCCTTATTTAAGATTTTAGTGATTTACAGATAAAATTCCAACAAAACAAACTCCCTTAGTGTGGCCAACACACAAGAGTATGCAGGTCCTTCCCATGTCAGCATTCTGATGGCTCCTGACTCTCATGCTCCAGGCTCCATACTGCCCTCCCTGCTGCTAGGTAGAGTCCTTTGCTTGCACTCTAAGTCTGTAATGCTCTTCTCTCAGGTCTTCGCATGGCTGACTTGCCTTGTAGACTGACATTCTCCTTGACAGCTCTAGTAGTCATCAGCTCCTTGCTCTGCCTTCTGCCACCTCCTTTCATTTCTCCACAGTGTTTATCACTGTGTGAAATCATCTTAGTATTTATTTATTTTCTGTCTCAAATAGAGTGTGGACTTTCCAAGAGTTCGTATTTCTCTGAACTGTTCTTTGTCACACTCACAATTCAGAATACCAAAGGACACATGGTGGATTTCAACACATACATTCTAAATAAATTCCATCATGATAATAAGGACTAAATGTATTGATTAGTGGGGAATATATCCATGTAAATAAAGAACTTAACCATTATTTAACAAACTATAAACCAAATAGCATTGCGTATCTGTTTTATTAGGTTTAGCATATATAATTATTTAAAAAGTGTGATAATAGAGCCAGGAGTGTGGTTCAGTGATAGAACCCAAACAAAACACAACCAAAACCAAACAAACCTAAGAAGAAGAAAAAACTATTTTCAATGCTATTTTCCTTTGCTGCATTTTAAATAATTGAATATTTAAGCAGTTGTTCTCAGAGTTGTTGGCCCATGAAATAGGTGATTAATATGAAAAATGTTTCATAGATTCTTTTTTCTAGTAAAGCAGTAACTTACTGACCCTCTGTTATTTACCTTTCTTTTCTGTTTAAAAGGCATAAATCATCAAGTCAGAACTCCTACACAAATCAAATGCTTTTGGAAATGTTGACTCAAATGTATTTTTAAGATTATTCTTGTTTTATTTAAAGCAATACAATGTTAAATGCATCTTTGATATTCAGTTTTGTTGTCATTTATGTAGACTGGTGTTACCTTTACCATACAGGCAACTAACTCAACATCAGTCAAAGGAAATAAGATCCAGTAGAACACATTTGCCAATCATTTTAAAAACTGGCAGATCCTTATTTTAGCAGAGTATTTATATAGTTTATAATATTTTATAAATGAATAATATTATTAAATTACTTCATATTTAGAATATAACTTCTGTATTACAGAACCAAAGAAAGGTGTCAGATTCATAAAGTTGTGATGTTAAGTTACTTTACGGCAATAATTTTCCCGTCAGGAAGTTCAGAGGCAAGAGAAGAAGAAAGCAAAAATTAAAAGACAAGTTGTCATTCATGTTGCCCTGGGGAGAAAATATGTAAAAAAAAAATAGCTCTCCAAGGTCCAAAAAAATAGTGAACTCTAGAAAATAAATTAGAAAATATCCCATGAAATTTTCCTGATTTAATTTTGGTTTCTAGCTGTGGGGAAAAAAGAATCTAAGATCTAAGGAGTGAGATCCTTCGTTCTTTCAGTGGTGAAGGGAAAGAAGAGCTCAGGTGAGCCCTACAACCTTAGAAATTTGCAAGCAATGTGGACTGAGGACAGATAGAGGGCTTTNGTGACCCCAGAGGGAAGCTTGAGTGTTGTCGTGTTCTGTTAGGAAATGCTGAAGATGACATAGGTGAGAACTTAGGCTTTGGGAACTGGTTTTGGCAGCAACTAGACTAAGAATAGAACTTCAGGGGCAGGCATGAAACTACTGTAGTAGACCAGATGATGAATGGTGCAAATAACAGAGGTTTGAAGGGTTCATATTTGCTAGTGAAAGAAACTGGTGCCCAGAGAGGGTGAGCCATATGCCCCAGATCACAAGGCTCACTAATGACATACAGGGACGATAGCGCTCCATCGGCTCCTCTTACAGCCGTGGATCCAATTACTCAGGATTCTGCTGTTTTGTTATAGGAAACGAATGTGCCCATAGAGCAAGAAATGATATGCAATATGNCTACGCTTACTTTGGGCCATTATTAAATTGAACACAGATGTATAAATAATGGTGAGGGTGGTAGCTGAATAGTTGTTACACAATCTTCTCTGTTAGGGAGAGAAGTAAAGGCTCTATGTTTTTAGAGAAAACCTATATTTAAGTGTTTTATTATAAACCCATAGAAGCACTTTATTATAGAAGAGTAAAATGGTTTTTTTTCAAAGGACTAACAGTGAAAAGAGCCCTAAAAGGCTCACATTCCCTTTGCCTTTGAAGATGGACTAGTATGACACACGCCTGGTCAGATGTGGGCTGCTGTCACTATTGTCTTCTTTATTGTTCCAGCAGAGCTGAGGATAATAGGCAATTCTGCAAAGACTACCGTTTCTACTCACATGAAGAGTCCTGCAGCTGTTTGGTAATTCCACCTGAGAAATCTGACTGAAACTTTAGGAGGGACAGACGTTGTGCGACCATGCCCAGAGCCACACTCATAGCTCTGGAGCCATGGGGTTTCTAAGAATCACATGCAGCATTTTTCCATGGCAATTTGCTGACCCAAACTGAGCCTTTGAATAAATCTCTGGGTTCTTGTCAGCATGACCTTGAAGTTGTTGAATACCATCCAATTTTGCGTCACTGTAACTTGTAATCCCAGCACTCGGCAGCTGAGGTAGGAAGATCAAGAATTCCAGACTAACACAGTGAGACTCCAGCTCAGAAAAAAGAGTGAGAACATTAGACATAATGGAACTCTTAATGCTCTCCTATATTGTTGTTGTATTTATTAATAGCTAGGAATATTAGTCTGAACCTCAGATGTGAGATTCACATCCTGACGATAATCTGTTATATTTGCCCGTGAGTAAATCCAGGAGCATCTCACCATTAACCCCATGCTCTAGCACTGTGTCCCACCATTGTAGCTTGCATACCAGCTGTGGTAAAGAATAAATTCATCACCACTAAAATAACAAGAGTCTTCTACTTCAGAGACTCTGTGGTCCCGAGAAAGTTCAGCTTCTGAGATGCCAAGCCAGCTATCATCCTTCACATCTCTTGGGAGTTTGGGTTCTGAGCCCACAGTTTCTTTGTGTTCTGATGAGCTGGAATGTTGATATACCAGATAAAATATTTTTATTTGTTAAATATGATGAGCTTTGTTGAGGGAAAAGCCTAAAATTGGTCCCAGGAGTCCCTTTCCACCTTCAATCTTGTAGCTATAAAGACAGCAGTAACACCCCCCCACACTTCCCTTCTTTTCAGTCTATCAGTTGCTTCTTCCAGAAAAACTCAGAATCAACATTCTTACCAGTGCAGAGGCATGGGAACTCATCCTTNTTAGATGTTGTACCTGCTTGTTCTTAGCCGATACCATTGGTGTATACTTCACTGATAACATGGGCTGTCAGAGGAGAACACCATGACTTGTATCTACCAAATGTCCCAACACACTATTTTTTTTTTCTTAGCTGCTTTCCTTCCAGTTTCAATGGCGGGAAACAGCTAAGGCCAGTCCCCCCTTATGTGTCTGACTGTCATCTTCTTCTGACTTCTGAAGAATCCAGTCTCCTGGACATTTCCTATATCTCTCCTGGAANCTTCTCTCTCTNTNTGTTGGTTATACTCTTCCTCACTGGCATATGCATATGGTCAAATAGCAGCCATCTNTGAAAAGACTTTGCCTAATCTGGTTACCATCTATCTCAGTTCTATGATTTACACTGTAATATTTTCATTGTTAAACAATCAGATAGTGTGTGATAGCTCACATCTGTAATCCCTGCACTTGAGAACTGAATGAAGCACGAGGACTTTGGTGAGTTTGAGATGTGAGAGCAACCTGGGTTTCAGAGGTAGACCTTGTCAAAAAACAAAAGACAACTCAAAAGTCAGTGAGGCCAGTGAGTTGCCTCAGCAGGTATAAACACTTGCTGCTCAAACCTGGCCAGCTGAGTTCTAGTCTTGGAGCCCACAAACAAGCTGGATGCAATGATTTACAACAGTAACAGTAATACTGTGGGTGAGCAAGAAGTGAAGACAGGAGACTCTCCTGGAAGCTCAGAGGCCAGGTATCCTGAAGGACAAGGTACAGCAACAGAAACAAGAGAGACCCTGCCTCAACAAGATGGATGGGGAGAATCAACACCGAAAGTTGACATCTGACTTCCACAAAAGGTGTCCATGGGGTCAAGAGGAAGAAGAGCATCATAGATGGATATATTTTTCCATTTGCCACTAGCTTTTCAAGTCTTTCAATCAATCCCTTATAGCTGTAACCAAAGCATATTTTTAATTAAAAAATAATAAATTAGTTAAAGTTTATTACTTTGTGTTTGTGGTGGTGGCGGTATGGACACACTCATGCCATAACNCGTGTGTGGAAGTCAGAGGACAACCTGTGGGAGACTTTCCCTACCCTGTAGGTCTCAGGGATCAAACTCAGGTTTTCANTCTTAGCAGCAAGCTCATTTACCTGCTGAGTCATCTTGCTGGCCCCAAAACATACGAGATGCAACTTGTATATAGTGAAATGCAGAGATCTCAAGTACTAGAGGAAGTTTTATTTCTNTTTTTTTTTTCACTTTTGGTTCTAGACTTACTATTGGAACTAGCTGTCTGAACAGCTGAACTCTGATGTCAAGTCTGGCATTTACTAATGTTTCATTAACTTCTGTGAATTTCTCCTCATTTGAAGGGTGCTGGCTAAGTCTGAGTTAAAAGCACCGAATGTTGACAATAGTGGAGTGCTGCCTAAGCATTTGGATTGGTAATTTTTTCCTATCATTCTTATGATCGTTGTGAGGAGTGTGCTTTTCTAACTTAGATGTAAGCCTGTAAGTTGTTATCTGCCCCTTGCCCATTTGTGTACTGCTGCCTTGGCTGGTGAACTACTCAGCAATCAGGAACTTACAAATCAGAATCAGCAGCTCCCCAGGGGCAGTCTCAGAAATGTGAAACAGTGGCTTGAGGCTTGCTGATTCTGTGGTTCTTCTCCAAATTGCAACAAATTAGCAATTAGCCACCTCTGGTGAATTTCCACATCTGGGGGTTTGTGTCATGATCAATCAGAAGGAGGAATCTGGCNTTGTGATTACTATAATCATGTTTAGACAGCAAACTGCCTAAGACCAGTTCAATCCATCCATCAACAAAATTGATNATTTGTCTATTATGAACCCAGTCACTGTGGTTCCTTTTCTGCCCACAATGGTCCTTAGCAACANTGACTTCTGCTTCTGTGTGCTATGAATATAACTCCATCACACGAAGTGTTTCACCNTGTTCCTTGATAAGGGCAGTGACCAACATGGAGGACCATTGGCTTTGTTACTGTTTTCTTTGAGATATAATAATACATTCTGCTCCTTCTACTCCTCAATGGCTGTATAGAACTATGATCAATTCAGTGAGTATTGTAAGGAAAAAAAAAACCCCACACATTAATATAAGAAGGAACTTTCTGACAATTGCAATGTCTACCAACAAGGTGCTGTCCAAGCCAACCAGGCGTTTCCCCAAATGATGTTCAAGCAAAAGCCACACAATTATCTTACAGTAATAATGTGGCAAGAAATGGAAATGCTGGTCTAGCTGCACTCTANTTCTGTTAACAGAGACAGTGATTCATGTGTACTGTTGGAGTGCCTGACTGGTCACCAGCTCCAGGCAAACAGGAGCTGGGAAAACAAGATGTACAAATCCAAGTAACTAGTGAAACAGGCTCTTTTGAATGTCAGCATTTTCTGAAAACACCAATAAAACACAGACTTCGCTGACTTTCTTTGGACACCTCCGTGTGAACTGTAGGATACCACAGCTGTCTTTAATAGTCAGGTTTGGTTACAATAAAAATATTCCTATTATTCCAATTGTGTCAACTGATTGGCATTCTAACTAGGACTCGTGTATCTCAGAGACAATTCCTACAAATGCTTCTGTGATTCCAAATGGTCTTATGAAGATCATGAATTCTGATGCCAAACAACCCTTTCACAGGGATCACCTAAGACCATCAGAAAGCACAGATATTTATGTTATTATGATTTATACGTAGCAAAATTACAGTTATGAAGTAGCAACAAAAATAATTTTATGGTTGGATCACCACAACATGAGGAACTGTTGCAGCATTAGGAAGGTTAAGAACCATTTGTTAAACANACAGCCAGTAGCCTTATTTCCCTTCTTCCCTTCTCTGACTTCCTGCAGTATTTGAAGTCTGACCTATCTTCTCTTTTAGAAGACCTTATGGCTCTTTAGAAGGTAGAGACCTAGTCTGGCAAAAAGAAGAAACGTTGGTGTCAGAGAGTAAGATCACTGGATGGGTGCCAGAATGCCAAAGGCTGGGACCTGCAGTGGAAGCATAGACGATGGTGGCAGTCAGAGGCACAGAAAGGGGCAGTTGAGAAAGTGGTGTTCTGAGACAGAAAGTGACCAAGCGACTTAGAAGGAGAAGCCAAAGGACACAGTAGGCTTTCACTCACATGTTGTGTGAAGGAAACAAATACTGACATTGTATTTGTATTTATCACATTGGTGCTGTGATAAAAGGTGTGTCTAGATGAGTTTGCAAAGAATCTGGAGGACAGCGCACNCACTGTGAGAGGCAGCAGAATAGAGAACCCATCAGACATGCCTCCCAATTTATTGGCTTCCTCCACCTAGAAAANATTAATGACTCACCACAGTAGTGATGTCTCTTGTCTTCCCACATTTTCTTTTTGATCTCTTCCTGTAGTTCTTTGCCCCTGCCTCTTGGGTAAACTGAATNACAAAATGATAGAAACTGTGTCTTTTCTTGTCAAAGCATCTGCCCTGTTGCCATGGGACTCCCTGCAGTTTTTCATTATGAACATTATTATTGAAGATATGCACACAAGAAGATCAGAAAAAGATCTCATTAAAATTAATGTGTAATTACTTAGAAAACAATACTTTTTTAAAAAAAAACAGTGGGGAGTATTTGTATTTCAAGTATTTGGAAGAAAAACATAATTAGTCTAATCCGTGCTGATTCCTTCTGTAGGATTTGGATGTCTCGTATTGATAACCTTTCTTTGATTTTGAAGNGAACACTAATGAGAATAATGATGGACTCATTCATCCATTAGACAGATACATCCTGANTGGCAAGACTCTAGAGACACGGGGTGAATAGGAGTATCTCTTCCCTCATGGGGCATATTCTACATATTTTGCAAAGGTGAAATGGGCAACAAATTCTGTCCTTCTTAAGTAAGTTTTAAACTCTCCTNTTTCCATTTCTTCATCTGTAAAATGGATTGTTGTGAAGATAAAATACTGAGCAACCAGCTAAAGCCTCACANCTGTTTCAAGGACAAAGGGTGATGCCTTGAAGTCTTAGGACTTTACAGAGTAGATCCTGGGATTTGATTTACTAATCACCATGGGTTGTATGACCTTTGATTATTGAATTTTATGCTGTTTCCACTTAGCTGTGGGTAAAGGAGCCATGGCCATATCTGACTAATAAACTGTTCACTATTTTCTATNTCCAGGAACCTGGTCATTGATCATTTATTTGACTTGGCAGATATAAGAGGTCTTCAAACTCCTTGAAAAATAATTGTATTTTAAAAGTAGCCTACAAACTAATGGATTTCTGCAAGGATTTTTTCATATATTATTGGCTTTGGTTAATTCATCCAGACCCATNCTCTCCCCTCTCCTCCCACTGTAACTGTTTTGCTTGTATCTGGGCCTTCTGTTCTATTTCTATCTTCTATTCATATTGATCTATGAGTCTTTTTTTGTGCCAGCACCATGCTGTTTTTACTAATATGGCTCTATAGTATAACTTGAAATACTGTTTTTAATAATGTTTTCACTCTTTAAGAATTTCATAAAATGAATTTTGGTCATCTTCATTCCCCCTTCCCAGGTCTTTCAAGGTNCTCCCCCGCCTCTTTTAAAATGTGATATTGTCAGTCCACTTATGTTAGCCCTNCCTTTCATCACGATTAACCACCAGGTCAGTACATAGTAATACAGAAACACANATGATCNCACATCTTAAAACACACTATTTTGGGTTGGAGAGATGGCTGAACAGATAAAGCACTTGCCATTCAAGCCTGATGACCTAAGTTCAATCTCTGGAGTCCATGTAAGGTAAAAGGAGAGAACTAATTTCACAAAGTTGTCTCATGATTTCCATGTATTCTTCATGTCAAATGCACATCTATACATATACTATTAAATTAATAAATATTAAACTCATCATTTGACCAATCTGGAATTAATTATATGTGCCTCTCTGTGTGTTGCTTTTATAAGTCCACAGTATATTGTGGAAATTCCTTCAGGTTAAGTGGTATAAACTGGATTAATCCTGATAAAATGCTACTTACCATTTCCTGTTGNGGATAAAATATATTCTAGTCATTCATCCTCCCACTTATGACTGCTTATTCTGCTTTTAGTTTTTGCATGTATGCACACATTTTCTAGGCTCATGTCTAGAGTTTTTCTCTTAGGAGAAAATATATAGAAGTGAGATTTACTATTCCACNAGGCCTTTGGAANGAGGAGAGGTAATTCACCTAAATTCCTTCTTCCTGAAAAGGGGAGATGAGCCATAAAATGGATGGTGACAAGGTCAAGTGAACACTGCACACTTGTTCAGTGTTCTGCTCTGAACATTGTACAAGATCTAAAAATGCAGGTTAGTCAAAGGCAGCATAAGTGAGGGGACAAATGGATGCACAACTCCGTTCTGCTGCTGTCCTTTTAGTTGATTCTGGTGGCATGATGGAGCAGGCCACCTGGTCCTTCTGTTGGACAAGTCCTATTCTAGTTACATGTTCAATTCAGTGCCTGGTTCACTTATCAGCTGCCTTTTCTTGCTCATGCTTATTTGTGCCGCTCCTGACCTTCCTGATTCTCCAGTGGCTCGGGGTTTTGTGCCTTTACAGACACAGCGTCTTCAGCTCTGCTATTCTCTCCATGGGTCCTATGCAGATCCTGCTGTACCATTTCAGTGTCACTACTAACGACATTTTCCCAACAGTTCTTTTACTTCTGTTTTATTCTGTCCCTGTTCCCATACTCACTTCTCCAGACAGCTGCCAGAAGTCATCAGTTATCCATGGCTACTTTTCATAGTTTCATTTCAGGAGTTCACATTTTAGGGCAATCAATCCCCTATGGTGGGTGGAGTTACATACTGAATCCTGACTTAGCTTAATGGCTACAGACACTTTACTCACAAAAGAAAAGCACACCCCACTTTTATGGAATAAANCTTTACGTTCAGATTTTTGTAACCTAGAAGCCAAGGTTCTTTATTTCCTTCACTTTCTAATGCCTAGTAGTTACCTGGTGTGCTAACTGAGAACATCATGTGTTTAGTCATTGGGAGTTTTCTGACACAAGAAGCAGCAGTATATTATGGCTCAAGAGTGTATTGGTTAATGTGCTTTTCTGTATTTTATACTTCCTGTGAACAATCTATTTTTCTTGGTAAATTTGTCAGTGCATCATTTGAACTGATGAATTGCTTGGATTGACATAGCATCAACAGTATATATAGCCCATCATGATACTAAAAGCATTTCCTCACGTGTGCTTAGGGGTAATTACTTCGGGGAAAGATGAGACCATTAACTGCCCAAAACTCCAGAGAGAAAATTCTTGCTCCATCCGTTCTTGGGTAACCCTCAAGCACCCCTCAGTGTGTCCTTAAGCCACAGCTCTCCTGTCTAAAGCGGGGACTNAGAGCTCTTAGGAGGTATAAGGGAAACGGTTTAATAAGCAAACCAGTGAGCCTCCTTTGTTGTGCTGAGAAGTGAAAAAGAAGACAAAGACAAGATGAAGAGGGCAAGTCTTGTCTGGACTCNGCTCGGGTGCTTACTGAATGATAGCAGTTNGCATTTCTCTTTTATTATTTATGTTTCTTGGCAAAATGAATGCACTATTAGCATTTTCACATGGAAATGGGGGCTCTAACACATAGAGTAGGTCTCCTTGGTAACTTAGTGAATGACAGAGGTGGACTGGAACCCAGACCTCTTTGTCTTCAAAATCCATTTTATCAGTGTCCCTCTGCAAAAGATGACATTATTCTGACCTTACTCAGAGTGTTTTCTGATTGATAAGCCTCGGAAACCTTTGAAGTGTCAGGCAAAAGCACTTTGCATCCATGACCCATTATCTGCTTTTCTCTTTCCTCTTTATTTCTAGTATTCAATTGGCCAGCCTGGGCTCAGCCTAAGGCCTCAGTTGCTCTGAATTTTTTCCTTCATTTTTTTCTCTAGTCCTGGTGATTGAACCCAGGACTTCATTCAAGCATCCTGTAATGCTCCAGATAATCTGGATAATTCTTTTTCTGCTTCCTGTTCTGGNCCTGTGTCAGATTTCCTATTCTGGCTGTGGATTTCCCTGTGTCCAGTCTTTGATTCACTCTTCCTCTGAGCCAGGCTCTTGGCCATATATTTATCTCAACAATGTATTTGACAACTGGGTTCCCTGCAGCTTCTGTTGTCCCACATGTGGAACAAAGGAAGATGAAAGTAGGCCAATTCAAGTAAGTCAACCCAAGAGACACCTGACCTACTCCAGCAGCGAAGTTTCTAATACAGAGAGAAGGACTTTCATCTTATGAACTTTAGGCAAGACTGTAGGTCTAGACTCTCACTTCAGAAGTATTGTGTATCTTCTTCAGTGGAAGAGACACCTACTCAAGTATCCCACAACTACAATGTTTGAAGATTCTTGATTCTTCTATTATATACTGANTATTTTAAAGTACTTTAGTGTGAACAGAGTGAAGTGTAGGTGGGAAGGCATTCATTCCACCTCCTATAAAGAGTTAACATTAGAAATAACCTAATGAGGTTTCTACATTGGGACTTTTCCTGGGCATTTAAATACCCAAATCATGGTTCTACATTCCAGCCACAGCTACAATACATGCTTTAAATATTGCTTCTAGATCAACACTGGGGGTTCTTTAAAAGCACAAGAATTGTGAGGACTAACTTTTAATTGCNGAAAGGTACCCAGTCTAGTGATCAGAGTATAAAGAGACATCTTAAGGTTCAAAATTGCAATGAGGACTTTGCTACTTCGTCCTGTTTGATGAGACTATTACCAGAATATCACTGTACAAATTCTGGAACTGTTCTTATAAGTAATGTCTAACTGCTTTGTAATGGGAGCTGTGCACTGCTTGACTGGTAGATGTACTAGAGTATTCGCTTTGTGTCCGTGCACTCATGGGTCTTCACATCATTCATTAATGGTGTGACTTAGAGAAACTTACCCAGCATTGCCGAATCTCAGTTTCTTCATATAAAACACTGGAATGGGGCTGCAGGGAAGGTTCAGTAGTTAGGAAGACTAACTGTTCTTCCAGAGGATCCAGGTCTGATTCCCATGTTTGTGCCCACATGGTAGCTCACAACCATCTNTAAGTTCAGTTCTAGGGGATCTGATGTTCTCTTCTGGCCTCCATGGGCACAGGGCATGCAAATAGTACACAGTCATACGTGCAAGCAAAACACCCATATACAAAATATAAAAATTAAAAATTTGAAAATTGGGGTATTAAAGCCTACCAAATAGAGTTTGGTAAGGATTAAGTACAATTGTGTGTGTTAATATTTTTGCTTGAGTGTGTACTCAATAGAAATCCTTTCCTTTTCCTTTTCAAAGTTTTGGGCTCTAATTTCCAGGGAATCTTATCATGCTGAGACCTTTTATCAATTCTTGTAGATATCAACTCTAGCTTTCTTCTCAGTTCCCTCAGCAATGGCATGACACGAAGGCTTATATTCTAATATCAGGGCACAACAAAACTAATATATATCTAAAACAATCTTGACTTCATATGAATCTGCCTCTCAAAAGTATCATTTCTACCTCTACATCATACAATGCACCAGAACTGCTCAAAGCAGAATGGAGTACACAGCATGCAGTTCTGTGGAAGGCTTATCACAGAAGTTAGTCAGTCAGGAGTTCTACTTTTTGTACTTCTAATGTGTTGGTTCTTTGTGTTCCTCTGCATTGCCTGTGATTTTATAAGTTCTGAGAGTTTGATATTAATTTTTCAGTTTCTTCCTTGAGTGAAATTGACTGCACCCACTCACTTAGAAATCTAGACAAAGTCTTCCACTTCTTTGCTAGTGGTCAGGAAACTTCAAATTATTCATGTGTTCTCTCTGCTGTTTTATGGAACACATAGTTACCGTCTCAGGCTTGATGCCTTTAAACACTCCAGTACAGACTTGTCTTTTAGATTACCAAATGTGCCGGTCTACCTAAGTTGTTTTCCCTCACCCTTTCTGTACATTGTGTTTAACTGAATTTGCTTAGGTGAAAAGCACAGGGACACCATGACTGGTGAAAAATGTTCAACGTTATGATGTCTTTTATGTGGGTGAGCATAGCTATGATGGATGCTAATATCCAAAGTCTTACTCTGGAAAAAAAAAAGTGCATCCTGGGGAACCAGACTTTTAGGATGAGAAAATACAGCTTGCGGATGGACAGCTCATGTGTAGATGTGATGACAAAGTTGCTTCCTCCGTCCTGACCCAGTACCAGGAACTGGGGTCCCAGGTAAAGGAAAAAGTGACATTGGGTAGTTATTTTAGTTGGGTCCTTGGTGAGTAGTGACAGAGCCAGCTAAGGGTTGTTCTCTAATGACAGAGCACTGCAGCCAGGCCTGGCATGTTCACTGAGCAAAAGTCTCTTCTAATGAGCAGCCACTGCTCTGAAGTTGGGTGACCTGGCCTTGATCAGACTTGCACTGTGTTGGTGCCTGGATCCTAAGGCCTTGGTGCTAGAGCCTATGTGTTAGCAGCATGCTTCAACCCCACATTCTTTTCTTCTTTGTATGTGTTTGTGTATAAGGTGGCATGCTGCCAAATTCTAGTCTTACTGGGAAGATTATAACCAACTTCAACATAAACCACTGCAAAAGTGCTTAATGAATTATAACTTGGCCCTGTAATAAAAACCTTTGAAATAACACCAGTGGCATAATTTGATAAAAGACAAAGTAAAACAATCAGTAGATAATATACAAATATGCAATTTTGGTTACATTACTACAGCTTGTCAGACTCAGCAGCTAATGTGGAAGGGTTAGCATTATTTATATAGCCCTGCTGGCATGCTATAGTATTTTCATTTTTCTTCTTTATAATTCCAGAAAGTTTTATTGTGATGAAGATGTGAATGGCACATGTTTGCAGCCAGGATGGTGGAGTCTCTTCCTAAAATTAGGATCAATGTTAGTCCCTAGCGATGATGTGACACTGACCACTTAATAAGTACTTGAACTAAGGGGAGGAGCCAGTCTCTGAATCAGTTGCTCCAGTTCATAGTTGTACTAGAAATACCATGTCACCTCCCCTGGTGCTGGAGTTTTATTGCTTCCCACTGGCAATGGGGAAAATTTACCCTAAGTAGACATAGGGCAGAGGCACCAGAAAACAGTTCATTTACCCAGTGTTTAAGCAGAGGTTCTCAACCTGTGGGTCAAGATCATGGGAAAACACATATTCCTGATGGTCTGAGGACCGGAGACACCTCTCAGTAGCAAAATTACAGTTATGAAGTAGCAACAAAGATAAATTTATGGTTGGGAGTTCCTAAGAGCATAGGAAATGTGTTTTCTGATGGTCATGACCCACAGGTTAAGAACTGCCAGTTTACAGGAAGTAAGGTGTGAACACATCTTTTTTTTTTTTTAAAAAAAAAAAACCTGGTTATGCTTTATTTAAATCTCAAAATCCAAAAGTACTTACTGGATACCCTCCA
Source organism: Neotoma lepida (assembly GCA_001675575.1). NCBI lineage: Eukaryota > Metazoa > Chordata > Mammalia > Rodentia > Cricetidae > Neotoma > Neotoma lepida. The sequence goes on along the minus strand of LZPO01035902.1, from coordinate 13,044 downwards.
CGAAGAACAAGAATGAAAATGGGGATTTAGATAAGTTCATTTCAATCCCATCCAACCTGTAGGTGACTGATACTTTTAGAGAGACTGATGGCTGTTTTTTAAATGAAGTACATGGCTGATTTGTATATGATTTTTTTTTGAATTTTTAAAAATTTACTGTAATCAAATGAAAATGCAAGCACAGCATATCAGAATATTTGGGATATTACCAGTGCGGTTGCTAAAGGACAGTTAGAGCTGACAGTGATAATACTAACACATCAGAAAGATCTCCAATAGGTAATGATGCATCTGAAGCTCCGAGGAAAACATGACTAAAGTAAAGCTCCAAATCGTGAGCTACAAAGAAAGAGTAAGGATCAGAGCAGAAATAAATAAAACAAAAGCCAAAAGAACGACACAAAGACTCACTAAAGAGTTGCTTCTTTCAAAAAAAGATAAACAAGATGGATAAATTTTTATGCAAACTATCAAAAGAAAGAAAATCAAACCAATAAAACTATAAACACAAAATGAGACATTAAACAGCTATTAATAAAGTCCAGAGGCTCACCAGGAAATTCTTTGAAACATATTTCAAAAAGGTGGATCAAGAAGAAATGAATAATTTCCTAGCTACCTATCACCTACTAAAAATAAGATCAAGGAGTTATAAATCACTTAAGCAAATCTATAATGAGCAATGAGGTTGAAGCAGCAATAAAGACTCTCGCGGTGCTAGGGAGAAAGGTCAGCGCTTAGGAGAGCTTGTTGCTCTTGCAGAGGACCCACGTTTTGTTCCCAGTACCTATATCAGGCAGTTCACAACTGATGTAACTCCAGCTCCAAGGGATCTGACACCGTCTTCTGACCTCCACAGGTACCCAAGTGTGCCAAGTGTGGTATATATATATATATATATATGTATATATATATATATATATCCCACATTAATAAAAATACAGTAAAACTTTTTAAAAAGTTCCCCAACAGCAACAGCAGCAGCAACAACAACAAAGCCCAGGACTAGACATATTCCAGACATAATTCCAGACTCTTAACAAAGAGTAAACAACCAATGCAATAGTAAACAAACCATTCCATAAAATAAAAAGTGATGCAGTTTTACCAAGATAATTCTATGAAGCTAACATTGCTTTACTATCAAAACTAGAGAAAAATACCAAAAAGAAAACTTTAGGCCAATTTCTTGAACAAAGACATGAAACTCCCTAATAAAACATTTGCAAAGGAAATTCAGCAACATTTGGAAAAGACCTGGTACTATGATTAAGTTAGCTTCATTCTAAGGGTACAAGAATGATTCAGTATGCATAAATCAATAAGTGCAATACATGGTATAGGTAGACTCATCTATTCAACAGATTCAGAAGAGCCCTTAACAAAGAATATTGGAGGTACCACAATACCTGATTTCAGACTATATTACAAAGCTATTGGCACAAAAGCAGTATGGTTGACATAAAATAGACACATAGACCAATGGGATAGAATAAAGAACCCAGAAATAAACCCACACAACTACAGCTATTTGATTTAATTAAAAACATTTTTGAGAATTTTATGATTTTATGTATCAGTGCTGTATTTATATAATTTCTACTCCTTCCTTTCTCCAATTCTGTTCACGTCTCCCTGGCTTTCTCTTAAATTCAAGGCTGTTCTTTAATTAAATATATATAATAAATATATAATCTATAATTAAATATATAATGATACATGATTGTGTGTGTGTGTGTTTCTGAATCCATTTCCTTTTGGTCATATGTACATGTGTTTAGGACTGATCAGTTGCAATTGGATAACCTGTCAGGGGGCTGGATCCTGGAGAAAACTCATTTTCCTCCTCTTAGCANAAGATCTTCATCTAGAGGTGGAGCCGTGTAAACTTTCCCCCATTTGCCTGTCGTGTTTAGGAAACCATGTTGAGATTTTCCTTCCATATCTAGAAGACACTATCTCAAGCATGTTTCCTGGTCCTTTGGGTCTCATAATCTTTCCACCCCATCTGTCATGATTGTCTCTATGCCTTAGGTGTAGGAGTTGCGTTGTAGACGTACTAACCTGGGAGGTGGGCACTCCGTGATCACTTATTCTTTGCAGTTTGAGCAGTTGTGGATCTCTGTAGCAGTCTCTGTCTGCTTCAAAAGAAGATTCTTTGATGAAGGGTGAGGGCTGTGTTTATCATGGGCAGTGCACTCCAAAAAGCCGGTTCAGCACCAGGGACGAGTCCCGATCCCACTGACTGTCTGGGGGTCCCCCAAACAGTCCAAGCTAGACATCTGTCTCACCTATCCCGAGGGCCCAGTCCAGCACCATGGGAACTCCTCAGCTATTGGTGCACAGCTCATGTGTCTCCACTAGTTTGGCTGGCCGTCTTTGTACACTTTCCCATCATGACCACATCGCTTGCTCATAGAAGGCCCCCTCTCTCCCATTGATTGGACTCCTGGAGCTCAGCCTGGTGCCTGTCTATCGATCTCCGCATCTCCCTCCATCAGTCTCTGGATGAGGGCTCTATGATGACAGTTAGGGTATTCATCCATGTGATCACTGGAGTAGGCCACATGAACACATCTTAATTGAGAGGATTTCTGATCAGTTGGTATGCTTTTTCTGACAAGGGTTAGACATTTAGCACACCTATGCTTGGTCACGGGGCTACATGGCTAACATTTTTGCACAACTTCAGTGCTCCATTTAGGAGTCTGTAATCTCCTGAGGACAGCAATGTATTTGAACTTTGACCACAGACTCTGGAACAGCGCTAAATAAAAGTAATAGTAGCCTTTGGTTGATATCTAAATGTTTTTCAGGTATTACCTGGAACTTTACAAGCATTTTAATATATTATGTTACCTTCATTTTATGGAAGATGAAACTGGTCTTGGAGAGATAAAGTGACTGCCTGAAGATGTAGATTAGAGCACACATCGTACTTGTCTGTTCTGGTTTTCCAGTCATTTATGAGACCATGTATTACTCACCACCTATGGTTCATGGCAAACACAAATGGAGGAAGACCAGGTGATTTACTGCCTTATTCACCCGTGGCCATGCAGGAGATGGAAATAAGGTGGGCATGAGATTGCACCTTGTTGCAATCCATTTCACAGTTGCTCGCAGCTATTGGCTCCTAATGACTCTTTAGATAAGACTAGATGCTACCACTGTTTCTACAATACTCTATTTTCCTGCAAAATGTGCCCAGAGTCCTAAGAGTAAAGACTGCCTTTGTGGGAAGATCGTCTAAGGCCCCTTTCCCTTTCATACTGCATAAGCTTTGAAGTTAGGCTTTGCTCGTTGAGTGGCTTTCCTGGCACTGCTAGATTGCTAGACTGCACTTGAACATCTGCTCCTTGTTTGTGAGGTGCCCACTGATGACAAGCACAGTGAAGGGCCTTCTGCGACTTACGTAATAGTCTGAAAAGTACGCTCTAGATCAAGTTTCTAAATGAAGAGAAAACAACATTGTGCCACTGGAAATAGTAAATTTATTTTGAAAAATCAAAACACGCGATTAGAATATTTTAAAGATGTTTATTCCAGTATTTGCCACCTGATAAGTATTATTTTAAAAGGTTTTTTTTTCTTTTTAGAAAACAGGGAAATGCATCTAGTATAATTTCTAAATTATAAATAATGTTAAAAGCCAGTGGCCTTTCGACACCCACATCCTCTTACTTTGTAATGCTCTCTCAAATAGGGACCGTGTTAGTCCCTGTGGCCACAGTGCCCATCAGCTAACCTTATTAATGACACAGAGAGAAAAACATTTCACCATTAGAGGACATGGAGGTCATAAACCAGAGCTGGTTCCAAATACCCTGTACTGTCCCAGCTCCACCTGTGTCTCGGAGGTTAGAAATCACAGTGTGAGCCCAGGTTAGACATGTTGATCCATGGACCCGATGATTAGTTTCTTGCTTCAGGAAGGGTAGGTGACACACTATGGAAGATGGAGAGCTTTGTTCTGAAAAATAATAAGAGATAATCTATTAATTATATATACTTTTATCTAGATGATGAAGTTTCCCCCTCCTAGTCACTTGTAGGTGAATCTTTTAAAAGGCATACAGCCAAAGTTTTCTCCTTTCTGTTTTATTTTGATTGAAATTGAAATATCTTCTTTGGATAGCTGGCTGCCTCTTGTCACAGTCCCACCTGATGGAGCATTGCTTGACTGGCTAAAAACTGTCACCCTCACAGCTGCTGACAAGTGCCAACAGAAGGCTGTCAACAGTCCTTCTCCAAGAATGGCTGTTGGCTGAAGAGAGCAGCCTGGTCTCAAGCCTCCACCCCCTTAGCCAGGCTGTCAACGTGGAATTAAAGGTCGGACTGCTTGCAATCATCTGTAGTCAGCCCTAGAGACCTCCCAGCCACAGAGTTCCCATTGGATCAGCAGAGGTTTTGAGTATGCCTGGCAGTCCACCCACTGCTCTGCCTGACAGTCCACCCACTTCTCTGCCTGACAGTCTATCCACCCTCTGCCTGACAGTCCATCCACCCCTCTGCCTGACAGTCCATCCATCCTCTGCCTGCAGTCCATCCACCCCTCTGTCCATTCCTTCCCCTGCAGCAAGTGTTCTTCCCAGAAGCCCTTCCCAATAAGCCTCTAAGCATACGTTAGAGAATCCTAACTGTGACATTCACACAGTGAGGTCATTTGGGGTAAATATAACAGTATGAATATCCCAGTGGGACAAAATAAGTTTCACCACGGATAATGCAACTGATAAGCTGCCTGAACACATTTGTTTGTCTGAAGGAGGATTGAGGAAACATGCAAGAGAAACTACAGCCAACAGAGACACGACTCTCCTATTGTTTTTCTGCTTTACTGAAATGCAGTCTATAAAGCTTGAATACATTTAAATTTATAGTTATATAAATATTTGCTGTGAAAGGATTGCTAGTATTAAGCTAACTGATACTCATACCTTCACAGTTACCATTTTTATGTTTTACTTACCTTTGTATGTATGCATTATGTAATCTATGTGTAAAGTGTATGCTCATGGGTGTGCAGAGGCCAGAGAGCATGTTAGGGGTGTTCTGCTCTCATTATCTACTTTATTTCCTTGTGTCAAGGTCTCTCTGCACTGGGAGACAAACTGATCAGCAAGACCCAGAGATCTTCCTGTCTCTGTCCACTACAGAGCTGAGGTTACAGGAATGCNTATGACCATGTCTACATTTTTACTTGGGTCCTGGGGATTCAAACTCAGATCCTCATTCTGATGCATCAAGCACTCTTAGTTGCTGACCATCTACCCAGCTCCACAGATTATTTCTTTAAATAATAAAAAAAAAGGATTCAATGTGTATGGGTGTTTTGCCTGTGTGTTTGTGTGTGCATTATTTGTTGGGTCTAGTGTCCATGGAGGCCCCTTGAGACTGGAGTTATAAATAGTTCTGAGCCACCATTCAGGTGCTTGGAATGGAACCTGGGTCCTCTGCAAGATCAACCAATGCTCTGAACTGCTGGGCCACCTCTCCTGCCTCCCCACCCCAGGCATCTCTCAACTCTGCTGATCGTTTCGTATGCTCCGGTGTTGNTGTCTGTTCTGCACCCTCCTCTTACCATCTCTCTATTCTTGCTTTCATTGCTTATGCTTTGTGGGTCAGATAAAAGAAATCAGTACCTGAAACAATGGGAAAAGATGTTCTCGGCTGGGATGTGGCTATTTCAGTGAAATGCTTGTCACACAAGCATGTGGGTCTGAGCTGAGATCTCCAGCAGCCTTGTAAAAGCCAGGCCTGGCAGCACAGTGCTGACAAGGCTTGCACAAGAAGATCCCTTGGCCTTGCTGGGAGCCAGTCTAGCCAAATTGATGAGCCACATTGAGAAAGAAAAACAGAAGATGTCTCCTGTTCCCCACAACCCNGGAGTTTTATAGTTCCAGGCTTTACTTTTAAAGTTTTAGTCACTTTTGAGTTTCTGTTTATATATACTGAAAGGAAAACGCCCAATTCCATTTCTATGTGTGTAGGTATCCAGTTCCCAACACAACTCCAATGTTTTATTTAAAATTTTATTTTCCTTCTTTTTGAAGATTGAGTCTTGCTTGGAGCCCCTTTTAGCTGTGAACATGGGATCCTCCTGTCTCAGCTGATCGAGCATTGTAACTACAGCATACACCACTGTTCCTGGATCCCAACTACTTAGAAAGGGACTTTTTCCCAATTGGGCATCGGCAATTTTGTTAAACGCAAATTAAGTATGTAGATTTATATCCAAGTTCTGTTTTCTCTTCTACTGGTTTATGTGTCCATTTTTTATGACAATACTATGCTATTTTCTTTGCTAGAGCTTTGTAATAGATTTTTAAAATCACATGATGCCTCCAGCTCAATCCTTTTTGCTCAATATTGTTTTGGGTATCTGGGATCTTTATGGTTCCATATTAGTTTTAGGATTTTTTTTTCCATTTCTGTAAAAATGCTATTGAATTCTGATAAGAATTGTAATGAATCTGCAGGTCACAACTTTGGTAGTATAGGCATTATTGTAGTAATTCTTCCAATCTATGCACATCGAATATTCTTTTGTTTCTTTGTATCTTTATCTGTTTCAGTATACAGAGTTTTTACATCCTCAGTTATATTTATTCCCTATGAGAAAAAGAGTTCTTTAAGATCATTAGTTTGAGTTATTTGATAGGTACTTTGTAGATCTCCTTTGTTTTGGTGCCCCTTTTTTTTTATACTTTGCTTTGTCTCTTTAGGAATATCATGGAGTTTAAATTATGTCTGAATAATTCCTTGATTGTTCATGATCCTTGTGGTCTTTCCCTGATGTCTGTTTCGTCATTTGATGAAGCAGCTGCCTTCCACCTTTACAACTGGCTTCAGTTTACAACTGTGAGTCTGACCAGAGAGTCTGGGTGGACNNTATGGTGAAGCCCATGAGCAGGCTTGCAGCTAGAGTCNTAAAGTGGGTTAGTCTGGTGCCTGGGCCAGTGCATTCATTTTTTGCCCNTGTCTATNATATGGGCTTAGGGCCAGTTTCAATGGTACGGTAGTAGACTCTGAGTCTGAAGGGATTTGATTTACACTAAGTACACTGAGAGTGTGTGATTTGTGGATTTGATGGAGTTAGTCAGAATCCTTACTATGTCTATGGGGTCAGTCTATGGGGTCCTTGGTCTGGGAAAAATGTGCCTTAAATGTGGGTTTGTGGATAGCCTTAGTGTTGGTTGACCCGGTGCTTGGGTCCATGGCCTGGCCCAAAAACAGTTATACATTGTGTATTATAGAGGCTGGCCAAGAGGCTGCAACTGACTTTGAGCCTGGAGCTATAGTGGCTACTTGATGCTAAGGAGAACCTGACCCCTAGAGTTGTTTGTAATGGTGCTGGTGTCTATATTGAGGTCAGTTGCACCATTTCTTTTCCTCAGAGCATAAATGGTTTCTTTCTCCACCCTGAGCTTTGAGAAGAAGTGACTGGTAATGTGAAACATCCTTCCTAGCTCCTCAATGCATGGACTTCTATTTCTGTGTTTTCTTGGGTGCTTAGTCTCTCTCCTGGACTCCTTCACTCTGAAGCTATTTCCACCATGGACAGTAGTCTATGTTGATGTTAGTGTGGAAGTGGGCACTGAGTACTCCATCCCATCATCTTGCTGATGTCACTCTGTAAACACAACTGCTTTTATAAAATTAAAACATTGACCTGCTGGTACCAAAATGTGAGTGAGCCACGTGCTGTGACTAGACCAGGCTCCCTACTTGAAAGCCTCTCCCTCTTGCTGTTGTTACAGCTAGCCACATGGCACTTGCTGAAACTGGTCCAGTTGCCCAGGGTGGAGGAAAGACTCTGTANCTGAGTGTAGTTCCTCATCTTAGAATTCTGTGTTCAAAAAGCACACCACNTGCCTTTCTAAGAAGAAAAACATTATTTTTTTTAACCCTTAATAGTGACATGCTATTGGATCATGGAGAAAGAAGATAAAGTAGAATTTTTTTTTTCCATTTCAATTTGTGTTTCTAATAGGAAGAAGGCAATTTCGTTAAGGCTTTTTAGCTCTTTCCANAAATGAATCACCATTTTTATATAAGTCATATTTATATAAGAGGGTTCATTTTCCAAATTATTTTAGAGTCTGAATTTTGATTTATTTTATCTGCAGCCCATGCAAAAGGAATAAAAAGGAGAGTTTACAAATTGCAGGTGTTGATCTCTTCTGTTATTGGGTATAAGAACAGCGGAGGGGCCCAACGCTAACACATGCAGGGGAGTCAGTGCATGTGCTGGCATAGGAGAGAACTGGGAAGAAACAGAAAGTTTAAATTATGTCCAAATACAGCGGTTCATTTTGTCACATTCATTCTTTCTGCATTTAAACCACTAGGAATTTTTTTCCTGATGGCACGGAATAAATTGATTTTAAACGCTTGTCTCTTTACTCTCATTGGANGTTATATTATTCTTCAAGAGTGCTCATAATGTATGAAATGAGTTTTTGTATTGGAATAAAGGAAGATGAAATTTTTATGTTATTCAGTAATCACACCCCATTTTCCTTTATTAAGAAAAAAATACNTTCACAAAGGTCTCTTTGATTCTCTTCACTTTTCTGAGCAATATATCAGGCAGGTTTGACCTTTTCACTGTGAAATTGGATGGTAAGACACAAACAGTGCACCTAGAATAGCATATATTATGAAACCNTCCTCCCTTGCTCGTCAATGCATGGACTTCTATTTCTGTGTTTCCTCAGGTATCTAGTCTCTCTCCTGGATTCTTTAATTGTAAAGGTATTTCCATGCATGAAAGATTGTCCATATTGATCGTAGAGTGGAGATGAAGGGGGAGTACTCCACCCTTCCATCTTACTGATGTCACTCTACAAACACAACCGCTTTATAGAATTATAACATTGATATGCTGGTTGGAACTTGTGAATGAGCCATGTGCGATGACTAGACCAGGCTCCTTTGTACCCCAAAACCCCTCTCCCTCCTGCTGTTGTTAGAGGTAGCCCCACAGCACTTGCTGAAACTGTCCAAGCTGTGTTCATATGAGGTGATAATGAGATGAGCAAGAGAAAAACAGAAAAAGCAGCAATATTTAACTATGATACTCAGAATGTATAGCAGAACCTGGGATGATTTGAAACTTGGTCTTGTTTCCTATGTATATGTTGTTCTGTATATCTCTTCCTGAGATTTTGAACAATGTTTCAGTTGTTCAAAAGGAAATATTTAACCTGGATTTTAGTAAATTATAAACTGACTTCATCAGTCAGGAAGGCCAAGCACAGAGTCTACTTGGAATTGTAATGTGAGCTGTGAGTCCCAATCACTGCAGATTTAAACCTCATTGCCAAGAATGTCGGGGTGANCTACCTNCAGCATCTGTCACTCCATTGATCTCCAGGGTTGATTCTGCTGATCTGTCTGGCTAAGCCAGTGTCCCCTTCCTTCCTCACCACTCAATGTACTTACCTCCCATAACTGTGTGCTTGGTTGAAGAGGAGAAACTTCCCCAAATAAAGGTGGACCACCTTCTGTCAAGGGTATGTGAGTGGCTGTGCTCCTCTGCTAGAACCTCCAAACAAGCTACATTGCCAAGAGAAGTTAAAACAAAACAAAACAAACAAACAAACAAANAAACCGAACAAGCAGACAACAGAAACCCATACAATCATAAAATCATTGCTAGGGTCTGTGAATAACATTGACTCCAGTTCCTCTCCTGCCAAGTGGAAGACTAGGAAGGAAGGAACTGACTGGAGCAGTGAAGAGCATCTCTAGAAGTATCAGGAGTCTGGGAAGACTGCTGCGAAAGTGAGGGGCTCAGACTCTGAGGACCAATGCAGGCTCCATCNTTTTCTTCTGGTAACATGTGGGAGGAGAAAGTCACGCAGACTCACTCATCCTGGAAGCAATTCCCTTAGTTCTCTATACCTACTCNNTAGTTTCCTTACTCCAGAGATTCCTAGATGGATTTCAGTTCTTTACTCTGAGTGCCCCCTCTTACAAACTCTGGAGAGGAATAATAACAAGAGATTACACTTGTTCAAAGGATTATTGAGCAAATGCTGGGATATTATGGAGTACCTCTTTCCTAGCTCTTGTGTTTTCTATGTGAGTCAATGGGCACAGAATCTCTTCCCAGTGCCAGCGTAAGTGCTGCCAGCTCTCCATTTTTGCCTTTTTTTCAAATGCAAGTCAGTTTGTTGTGCCACATAAACCTGGGAAACTTAAGTGGTGGCCCGAGTNGACTCTAAACTTGAGATTGAACAACAGGTACCCTTTCCCACTTTCCTGTCCTTCCAATGTCCCTGACCTTATGGGACATGGCTATTCTTTTCCCTGGAGAGTTAAAATTCAAGATAAATGTAGGATTAAAAATAAGAAACCTCACAAGTTTTTAATGAAATGAAAACAAACAAATAAATTAATTAACCAAAAAAATGAAACTTCCTTATGGCCAAGCCCAGATTCCTAGGTGTCTAAATGGATTTGAGTGTAAAATGTTAGCTAAAGAATACAGCCCTCATCTATGTGTATCCTGTGCAGGGAGGAAATAGGGGAATGGGGACAGGCTGCACTCACTATGGCTATGAGAAGTGATTTCAACACATCCTTTTACCTGAGCCCTCACTTACAACTTATAAAATGATTGTAAAACATGCTTTTGTTGTGAGGATTATTAGACTCAAAGCTATATCTTGGATTAAGAACGTAGCTCTTTGGTAAGAATGTTGGCCTAGCATGTACAAACCCAGGATCTGGTCCCCAGCAATGCATGAACCAGGTATGGTACACCTGCCTGCAATCCCAGCAAGCAGGAAATAGTGGCAAGAGAATCAGAAGTTCAAGGTTGTTTCAGTGGCATGAGACTCAAAACAAACAGATAAGAAAATAAGAAGTGCAGTACAAACTAGAGTGTTCTGTGGGAGCANACTTACCTAGCATGGGTGAGGTACTGGCTTGATCTCTAACACTGGAAAAGCTAAGCAAAATATATAGTATCAGTAGACACACAACAAATGCCACATTTNCAGTGACTGTTTAAGAAACAAATAGTTGTGGGAAGCAAGGTTGGAGCAATGGCTCAGTGGTCAAGAGCGCTTACTGCTATCGTAGAGGACNCAAATTTGATTCCCAGGAACCACAGTGTGGGTCACAGCCATTTATAATTCCACTAACAGAAGATAAAACATACTCTTTTGCCTACTAGGTTACTAAGCACGTTTGTGGTACCCATACATANATTCATGCAAAACACTCACACACATAACATAAACTAAAAATTTAAAAAAAGAAACAAGTAATGATTTCTGCATGTCTATGATTTACAAATTTGGGCTAATATTACATTTATTATACAAACATTGTATACTTATAAGTGTATAGTATCCTACAGAATGCCAAGGTACTAGTTTTGGCTACAATATGGTTTACTATATAGAAGGGTGCTTTCTGCGTCTCACAAGTGCCCAGCATCAACTGGAGGACAGGGTGAAGTGTGCTTGGAGGTTCTATTCCTGGGTGAAAAGGCTGAAAGGGGAGGAGAGGGCAAGGGTGGAGGATGACAGGACTGGGGAGTTCTTCTGGCGGAGTCAGGCAACAACTGAGTGGGAGCTCATGGTTGCTTTGCAGTCACTGGGTTGAGGTGAGGAAATGGGGCTACATGTGAATTCCAAGTGGGGAAGCGAAGCAGAAAATGACAGCACCCATAACGTTAGTATTTGTCATTTTTCTATCAGGTTTCCCTCCTGCTGCAGGTAGGTGCAAGCGGTACATATGTAAAAACTGTATATGACATGGCAGGTCTATGGGAATTTTTATATCTCTCTGGTAGATGAATCTCCATAGAGTGTGATTCTGGCCTGCTGGACCTACAGGTGAGGAATCCCCCTTATAGTGGGATAGTACGAATTTCCCCAGTATTCAATAACACCCATTCCCTAATGTGTAGCACCTTTGTAGTTCCAAACTGATCCTTGTCCAGACTAGCTTGATAGCAACCGTGGATGTGTTTTAGTTTGTGTTCTACTGCTGTGAAGAGACACCACAACCATGGCAGCTCTCATAAAAGAAAGCATTGAACTGGGNCTTGGTTATACTTTCAGAGGTCCATTATCATCATGGTGAGAAGCATGGCAGTACACAGGTAGACATGATGCTGGAGAAGTATCTGAGAGCTCTACATACAGATCCTCAGGCAGTAGGAAGAGAGAGACTCAAAGCCCAGACTTCCTCCAATCACAGACTTCCTCTAACAAGGTCATATCTCCTCATCCTTTCAAATAGTGTCACTNTCTGGTGACCAAGTATTCAAATCTATGAGCCTATGGGGGCCATTCTTATTCAAACCACCACTAATCTTTTCCTGCCCAAATCCTGGTGATTTATGCTTAAGCCAGCATCTGTCTACCATGCTCTTAGTCTGTAGGGTTTTTGTTCACTGGTGGTAGCAACAAGACCTTATCTCCCGCTGGTGAGATGGGGAAATGTCAATAGTTTNCTTACAGCCCATGGCAAGTCAACTGTGGATAGAGAGGATTGTGAAGGACACTTCATCCTTATGGCACCAACTCTGAAGCTCACCTGCTTCTGAGCTTTCCAACAACATTGTCTAATAAGCTCTTTTACAGTGTGACATTTACTTAAAATTGCAGTTACAAATGTATTGGTTGATGCAATGGCGATGCCTTCTGTGTGCACCAGCTTTCGGGAGTTAGTGCATGAGAGTGCTGGTGGGCTAATATACCATGGGTCGAGCTGACAGAAAGATAAAGGAAGATGCATAAAATCTATGCTGCATAGGCTTCAAGAGACTTCAAGGAAACAGATTCATGTCTCCTACAAGGATGGCTGGTAGTCCACAGGAACAGAGCTCTGTTTCGATTATACACTAAAGCAGAAAGAAATCAAACAAAATAAAACTATTTTGAAGAACTAGTTACTTATATATCTGGCCTTAGAGATTTAAATTGAAACTCTCTCCTTTTTACTCAGACTTTCAGGATAGTGGTTTAAACACACACACACACACACACACACACACACACACACACACACACACAC
>LZPO01035900.1:0-16336 GCA_001675575.1 Neotoma lepida | reverse complement strand
GATGACATAAAGTTTAGTATTTACAGATGATATAATCCAATATGGATGAGAACCTAAACACTCCACTAGAAGATATAGTTCTAGTAAACATTTTAACAAGTGGTCAGAACACAAAATTAATGTACAAACCAGTAGTCTTCATGTGTACAAAAAGTCAACATTCTAAAAAAAAAGTTCAAAAGGACAATCACATTCACAATAGCTTAATAAATAAATAAAATCCTTTGTAATAAACTAACTAAAGAGTTTGAAGCTCCTACAATCAAAATTTTAAGGCATTAAAGAAGACACCAGAAGATAGAAACACTTCAGAGTCCCCATGGGACAAGAGAATTAGTGTTATGAAAATTACCTTATTACCAAAGGCATTCTACAAAATCAATGCAATTCCCATTACAATTCCAATGGCATTATTTAAAAGAAATAGAAAAAAAATTCTAAAATTCATATGGAAATACAAAAGACCTCAAATAGTCAAGTAAATCTTGAAAAATCAACAGTGTGGCAGATAATGCACTTCAACTTAATATAAACTGCAGAACCTAGAAGCAAAAGTAACATGATACTTATACAAAAATCACAGCATATTAATCACTCTGATGAAATAGAGGGCTCATAAATAAAACAATACAGTAGCCAACTGATGTATTTTTGACAAATATGCTAAGGCATTATGCAAAGATATAGCTCCTTTAACAGGTTGGCTTAGAAATGTGATCTGTTTTCCTCTATTCACCTGTGCTAGTATTATAGATATATATACCGCCATCCATGGTTCTTCTATTTTTAATGTGGTTTAAATAGAACTCTTTTGACTTTTTCTATGCTCTTTCTATGTAATGATTTAAATGTCATATTATTTTCTTTAAAAACTGCAATATACACAGAGAAGACCATTGGAAACTGGTACACACTCAGTAAGTTGAAATTGTAATTTTCATTGTTCTCATTAGAAGTTATATTTCTGTNTTCCAAGCCAAATCAAGCAAAACAAAACACTATTTTAAACAAAAATGCTAGTGTTGTGTGTAGGAGGTCTCCCTATGAGTTGTTGGTCAAGGAGAATCCAAAAGTCTTTGAAGCCATCCAGGGTATCACCATTGCTTCTGATTGCCTACCAAGACAGTAAGACCATATTGCTAAAATTACCTTGTTCTTTAGTTGTGGAGCATATTAATTCTAGTATTCCTTGATATTTCCTGGTTATGTGAATAATTTTTGTGGTTTCTGTTGGGCTTTTCTTTCAGATAAATTGATAATGTGACACTTTCCAATCTTCCCAGAAAATACTTTATTTAACCACATTTTGATGAAAACAAAGACACCACATGTAATCAACAAATTATAATTATTTATAGGGCTAAAACAAAATGACAATAATGAACCAATCTAGGTATTAGCATAGTTCTTCTTCCCTTACATTTTTTTTCCTGTAATTAAGTTGTTGAAACTGTTTCCTTTGATATACTATAAGCAGAATTAAGATGTGTGACATATAAATTAATGTCATTAAAANATCCAGAAAAATATATCTATACACACACATGCTTTTCAAATTTTGTTTAATTTTTAATTATTTGTATATATGTATGGGTTGTACATATGAGGGCAGTGTTCAAAGAGGCCAGAATATTGCAGTATTCTCATAGAGCTGGAGTTACAGGTGGTTATGATGAACCAGGAGACATAGATGCTGAAATCCAATCTAAGATCTTCTGAAAGAGCACTATGCACTATGCANAATTTAACTATCTCTTAGCACTCCAGGAAAAGAATATTTACAGCATTTACAAGATTAATGTTCTACTACTTTGTATTTTATGATCATGTAAAATATTTAAATATCTGATGTTAAAATAGATTCAAATGTCTCTCATAATGTTATTTTTGTGTCACTAACATCTCTCTACTTTCATGGATTTTAAATTTCTCAGATGAGCTATCCATAATTTATTTCTAGTATTCCAATTTAAATGTGANCTCTTTTTGAGGATCTTTTCAGGTGTTCAATTCAGCTCCTGTTTTTCAGCGTGTCTAAGCTAATCTACATCATACCTCACCTTTAACATTTCTCATATTTTCCTCATGTAGTAATTATTACTGTATGTTCTCAAAGGTATAAGTATTATTTCTCCGTAATGCTTAATATGTGCATGCAGTCTATAAGTACTAAAAACTCAATGGTGATATACTAATATTGTATGGAAAAGTCTTAATTATATTTTACATGAAGGCCAATGATAAAACATTCATTAGTGCTTGGCACAGGCAAGGTACTCAGTANATGTTAGCTAGACAAATGAATGAGTGATGTATATTTTAAAAGCTCAAAGAGAATGCATCCAAAATAATAATATATAAACAAATGTGCTGGTGGAGCTACATAATAGATAGATAAAGAGAATCCATTATTTTAATACAAGTCAAATACAGGTCTTGATCTGGCTAGGCTACTTCTTGCTTCCATCCTTGGACTCTTCATGAAAGTTCCTACCAAAAAAAATCATTTAAGCAAATAAGCACTGTTGCCTTGCTTATTATCAACAACAGAATCTCTAGAACCTTGAACTTAGCACAGAACTCTAACTTTTTACTTTAGAATTAAAGGCCATTTACTTTTTCTCCCAAACATCCCTCTAATATCTCTTGGCATTTTCTCTATGAATGGATTTCTTTCTCCACTACTAGACATATCTCAAATTAATTCAGGTACCTTTTATTCTTATATTTTCATTATGTATCATTCTCATCTGAACTCATTACAGTTCTATTGTATATACTTGTAATTTTACAGTCCCAATTCTTACTCCTACATAGAATCTCAACAAACTTAAATTTCACACAGACTACAATTAATGAAGNATTAAGCAAAAATCATGCTCATAAAAACATAGGAAACCTTTTAAAAGTAAGCCTTTNTGATCACTATTTTACATAATGAAATTTATGTGATTCCATACTCAAATAGTGGATGTGAGATATGTGCAGGGTAATGAGCTTGTTTTAAGCACAATTTTGCGCTGGTACACAGTCATCTCCTCTGAATTACTCAACTGAACCTAACCTAGATTTGCTACAAAGGGATTTTGTAGTTAAAATTAATATTCAGTTGATATCAGCAATGCATTGGTCATGAAGGTGGGTCTAATCTGACTACATGAAATCATCAAAAAGGCTAGGATTGTTCTCCATATGGTGGAGAAAGAATAAATTTAAAGCCCAGTAATTAAAAGCAACATATATATTCAAGAAAAGAACAACATACTACATTTANTCCAAAATTTATAATGACTTCTACAATGTTTGAATGTGAGAGCAAAACACAATAGAACTTACTAATGAAATGAGGTCAATATAGATTCTGATGACCAAATGAAGCAAAAACTTACAAATAGATGTTGGTTTAGATGATGTCAGCCCTCAAAAGCCCATATGTTTAAACATTTGTTAGTGAAACTGTTTGGGAAAATTAGGAGGTGTGGCTTTTTTAGAGGAGGCAAGTCACTGGTAGCAGATTTTGAGGTTTCAAAACCCGGTGATATTCCCAGTGTACTCCTTGCTCTTCTTCCTGCTTGCAGATTAAGATCTGANCTCTCTTGATGTCCTCCAGTTATCTTATTGCTCTAGCTAGAGCTTCAAGCACTATATTGAATAGATATATAGAGTATATAACCATGTCTTGATTCTGATTTTAGTGGAATTGCTTTGAGCTTCTCTCAGTTTAATTTGATATTAACTATAGGCTTGCTGTAAATTGCTTTTATTGTGTTGAGATTGTCTCTTGTATCCTTAATCTCGCCAGGATTTTTATTGTGAAGAGGTGTTGGGTTTTTGTTGCTTGGATTCTAATGGTTCCTTTGGAGGAGGGAATGAGAAGGTACAGCATCAATGGCACAGACACCAAAAGTCTGCTGAAGGCAAATAACAAATTCCTTTATTCAATAACATGGAAAACCTTATATACCCTNCTCCCAGCCCCNAGTCTGTGTGGTCAGGCCTCATTGGCTGAGCATGATCAGTAACTCTGACAGCAACTGTTGCTAGGCACTCAAACTCTGCATGATCAGAACTCTGACAGCTCCTGTTGTTAGGCCTTCAGGCAGACTTCAGGTTGGCTCATAAGGAGTACATTATGTGCAAGCCTTGGCCACTGGTCTGAGCCAATTTCCTCAAACCTNTGAGCCTGTCCTTCTACAGGTTTTGTCAAAGGCTTTTTCAGCATCTAATGAGATGATCATGTGGCTCTTCCTTTCTTTTTGTTTACATGTTGTATTACATTGACTAATTTCATATGTTGAGCCATCCCTACATCTCTGGGATGAAGCCTACTTTAAATAAATTGGAGAAGAAGAAGTCAAAGTATCATTATTTGCAGATGACATGATAGCATACATAAAGGACCAGAAAAATTATTCCATGGAATTCCTACAGCTTATAAACACCTGTGTATCTAGCAATGTGGCTAGATACAAGATTAACTAAAAAAAAATCAGTAACCTCCTATACACAAATGATGAATGATTTGAGAAAGAAAACTGAGAAACAGCACCCTTCACAATATCCATACGCAATATAAAATATCATGTGATAACCCTATCCAAGCAAGTGAAAGATTTCTAGGACAAAAACTACAAGTTTTTCATGAAATTGAAAAGGATATTAGGAGATGGAAAGATCTCTCATGCTCATGGATCAGTAGAATTTACAATAAATAATGGCCGTCCTGCCAAATGTAATCTACAGATTCAATGCAATCCTCGTCAAATATCCAACACAATTATTTACAGATCTTGAAAGGATGATACTTAATTTCATATGGAAAACAAGCAAACCAATAAACAAAGAAACAACAACAACAACAACAAAAAAACCAGGATAGCTAAAACAATCCTGAACAATAAAAGAACCTCCAAAGGTATTTTCATTCTTGATTTCAAACTGTACTACAAATTTGTAGTAATAAAAACCACATGGCTTTGGCATAAAAATAGACATGTTGATCAATGGAATTGAACTGAAACCCAGACATATATCCACACACCTATGGACACCTGATTTTTGATAAAGAATCCAGAAATACACAATAGAAAGAAAGAAAGCATCATCAACAAGTGGTGTTGATCTAATTGGATGTATGCATATAGAAGAATGCAAATAGATCCATATTTATCATCCAGAACAAAACCCAAGTCGCAGTGGATCAAGGACCTCAACATATTACCAGATACACTGAACCTGATAGAAGAGGAGGTGGGGAATAGCTTTGAATGCATCAGCACAAGAGACAATTTCATAGCCAAAATCACCAAGAGTGAAGACATTAAGAATAACAATAAATGGGATAACAGAAAACTGAAAATTTCCTGTAAGACAGAAGACACTATCAATAGGACAGAATGGCAGCCTACAAAATTGGAAAAGATTCTCACCAACTCCATATCTGATAGAGGGCTAAAATCCAAATCATATAAATAACTCAAAAAACTAGACATCAACAAACCAAATAAGCCAATTACAAAATGGGGGAAGAGCTAAACAGGGAATTCTCAATAGCAGAATCTNAAATGGCTGAGAAACAGGTAAAGAAATGTTCAACATCCTTAGCTATTAGGGAAATGCAAACCAAAACTATTTTGAGATTACATCTTATATCTCTCAGAATGGCTAAAATCAGTAACACAAGAGACAGCTCATACCTGTGAGGATGTGGAACAAGGGAAACACTCCTCAATTGCTGATAAGAGTGCAAACTTGTACAGCTACCATGGAAATCAATATGGTAGTTCTTCAGAAAATTGGAAATCAATCTACCTCAAGACCCAGCTATACACCTCTTAGGCATATACCCAAAAGACACTCCATTCCACCAGAATGACACTTATCCAACTAAGTTCACAGTGACCTTATTTCTAATAGCCAGGAACTGGAAACAACATAGATATTCCTCAGATGAAAAATAGATAAAGAAAATGTGACACAATTACAAAGTGGAGTATTACTCTACAGTTAGAAAAAAATGACAGCATGAAATTTGCAGACAAATGGATAGAACTAGGAAAAAATTATCCTGAGAAAAGCAACCCACACCCAGAAAGATAAGCATGATATGTGCTCATTTATAAGTGGATATTAGCTATTAAGTAAAAGAAAATCATGCTACAATCCACAGACCCAGGGAGACTAAGGAACAAGGAAGGCTCTAAGAGGATGTATGCATCTCCCTAGGAAGGGGAAATAGAATAGATTTTGTGGGTAGACTNAGGACAGATGTGGTTGGGAAGAGAAGTGATAATATTGGGGAGGGAGAGAGTATAGGAAGAGATGATTGGGGTATTTGGGCATTTAAGNGCCAATGTGAAAACTGATTACAATGGAAACTTATTAGAACCTATGATGATGACCCTAGAGAAGATCCTTAGTAATGGAGAATCTGGAGCATGAATTGGCCATCTTCTGTAACCAGGCTAGGTTCCCAGTGGAGGGACTTGGACAGCAACCGAACCACAAAACCTTCAACCCACAATCTGTCCTGCCTGCAAGACACGCTGGGGCAATAGTGGCTCAGANCTTGTGGGAGTGGCCAACTAGTGGTCTAACTTGATGCCCAAGCCATGAAAGCCCATGGCCAACAATTCTTGAATGGCCATGAATTGGAATCTGGATTGCTCAGAAATAGAATAGAACTAAACATGACTGAGAAAACAAAAGTAAATTAAATAATTCCTAATGACATTTTTTTTAATATTTATAGATTAGTGCCTAGCCCAATCATTANAGAACCTGTCTTTAGCAGCTGACCAAACACTAGACAGCACTCATGTAACCCTGCAGAAGAGGCGAGAAAGGATGATGGAGCCAGAGAGGTTGAGGACACCAAGAGAACATGGCCCTCAAAATCAACTAAGCAGGGCTCATAGGGTCTCATAGAGACTGGAACAGCAATCACCAAGCCTTTGTGTATCTATGCTAGGCCCNCTGTATACTTGAGATTTTTAAACTTGTGATTTTTGTGAGATTCCTAACAATGGAATTTGGGGTGTCTCTGGCTCTTCTGCTCTTAGTACTTTTTTCCTCCTACTGGATTGCTTCATCAAGCCTTAATATGACCGTTTGTGTTTGTTTTATTGCATCGCATTTTACCATGTTTGGTTGATATCACTGGGAGGCCTGCTCTCTTCTGAAGATAATAGGAGAATCAGTGGATGTGGNAGAGGTGATGTGGGAGTGGGACTTGGAGGAGGAAAGGGAGAAGAAACTATACTTGGGATTACTGTTTCAGAGAAGAAAAAAGAAAAAGGAAAAAAAGAAAAGATATGAGCTTTCATCTCTTCCTCTTGCAATTCCATTTCTCCCTCATCATGGATGGAAACACTTTGAAACTTTTATCCCAATTAAATACTTTATTTTAGAAGTTGCCTTTAGCATGGGGTTTTGCAATAGCAACAGGAACGTTAACTAAGACACTATCTTTTATATAGACATAATAATTATCTGTACATTAGAATACCCATAGGAGCTAGGGAGATGGCTCCAGGGATCAAAGTTCCTGCTAAGAATGCAGAAGTCCCTGAGTTAAAAATCTCCAAAAAGAGATATGCATAATCATCTTTTCACATGTAACCCCAGCATTCTAGCAGATGTATGGAAGGCAGAGCCAGGAAGATCACTGGGGCTACTGGCTATCACCAGTCTAGCTCCAGGAGTAGTTAGAGACCTCATAAAGACAGCGAGTGCAAGAGGAGATCACTTGGCTCCTCTGACTTCTTCACATATGCACAGGTATGCACATCTCAATTCATGGGGTCATACAGCACACACAAATGCCCCTCCCCTCCCCATATGCACACACACACACACACACACACACACACACACACACACACACACAACTAAGATTTAGAAAAACCCGAAGACTGGCAACGCTTGTTTATTGGAATTAATATAATTTATCCTTACTCTCTATTGCTAATGGCATAATTAATAGTCTAAAAGTTAGCTCATTGAAAATCATTCCATGTGAATAGCAATACATAATAATTTCTTTAAATTTCATTTGCTAAATTATATGTCTCTGTCTTAGAGAGAGTAACTGATTACTCACTGATGTTCTTATTTAATTCAATAACCTGTCAGTACTCCTGGAAAATTTGGGTGGTTTAACTATTGACAAATGATAGCAATTGTGAATAATCCCATGCTGTTTAACTATTTGACCTACTCAATGACTGACATGAAAGACAGAAAGCAGAAGAATCAAATGATTAACAGAAAATGCTGTGCAGTTTTAGCAATAAGTGTAAGAAGAGTATGCAGAAATATTCACTTCCTAAAAATGGTAAATTGATGTATAATTCAATNAATAGCTTACATATAAATTGATGTAAATTTATACATAAATTTGCCACTAATGCAGCTAGTTTGAAAACAGAACAATAGTTGAATTTTTTCTACATGAAGTTAGGGTGGGTCATCTTAGAAATGAAGAATGATATAAACATGCAGATAATGAATTACTTAATACAACAGTGAAAACCATTCTTTGTCTACATTTTAGTAACAGGATAAAATATAAACTTTGCATATTTAGTTAGACTTTTCTCAACTGCCTATCACACATATACACATATATCTTGAAAATGTTATGCTACATATTAAATTTACTTAATCATAACTGTTCATTTTTGAAAATTTATCTTCATTTTTTTTCCTGTTGCTATAGCAACAGGACAAAAGCAATTTAAAAGACATAGGATCTGCTATGGCTTCCTGTTTAACATACAGACTGCCGTGGTGNGGAAGTCATGGTGGTAGAAGCTTGAAGTACCTTGTTACATAGTATCCAATGTCAGGAAGCAATGAATGAATGTTTGTGTTCAGCTGATTCTCCTCCTTTTTATACAGTGTAACGTGCAAACTCAGGAGATGGTAATTTCNGCTATTAATGTTAGTCTTCCTAACTTAATTAACCTAATCAACATAATTGAAATTGGCATGTTAAGTGGCAAAATAGTCCCTCATAGGTGTGCCTAGAGGCTTGTCCCCTAGGTGATTTCAGGTCCTATAAAGTTGATAAACATGAGCTGAACAAGGCTGACACCAACAATCATGCCAACCTGCAAAGGGAAAGGGTCACAAGACCTCAACCCTACACAAACAACTACAGGCAACAGAGGAAAGCTGGGATTAGAAGAGATGATCCTCCTCAGGGAAGACTATACCTATTAGTTGTCCAGTGCTGAGGGTCAGCTCCGAAACATACAAGAAATATTATATGGACTCAACATGTTATGTTTCAAAATATATATGCATATACAAATGTATATATGCATGCAATAACAATAGATAAAAAAGGCCATAAATTTGAAGAAGAAGAAGAGTATATGGGAGGGTTTAGCAGGATAAAAGGGAAGGAAGAAAGATTGTAATTAAAAACCAATCTAAAAATACAAATAACTTTGCTTACTAAAAGTTTTATCTATAGCTTTTTTTTTATACTATATGCTTCTTTACAAAGATCTCATGACATTTACACTACTTACCTATAACACAAAGATCAGATCAAGGCTGAAAAGGCATGTTCAGACATTTATATGAAGTAAAATTTTGGGAATTAAGAAACAGAGATAGAATTCAACTTCTCCAATATCACACATATAGTATTAGCAAATTCAAGTGCATACTGTACTATAATCTAGTTTTGATCATTAAGCCATACTTTAAAAGACTTTAGCATCATTTTATTGAGAAAATATACAAATTTTGCTCNAACCTATTTCTAAACAACACCAGAAAAAATCTTAAAATACCTCTATAATCTTTGTAAATTCTTAACTGGATTTTGTGATCCAGAGTTTATTTATCTGCATTTTATAATCCATTCTCTACCTTAGAACTGGAATGACCTTCGCAAATACATGTCAGACCAGGCAATGGCTTATTAGCTTAATACCTCCTGCCATCTGTGCTTCTTCTTCTTTGTTCAATTTGTGTATTTTATCCTAACNACAGTTTTACCATCCTCCCCNGCTCCCTGTCACCCCCCACATACCTCGCCTCTTCCCCANATCAAATGCTGTCTTAGCTAATGATTCAGTGAGCCAAAACCCATATTACTAAAACTTTTTGTGATATNGAGACCTGCATTGCTAATCAAAAATTAAAATGTCTGCAGTTTTCCCAAGGAATCTTATACTATTTTNTTTGAAATTAAGCAGCTTATCTTCTTTATTCTACAGTTGTCAATTTCTCTAAAAATTGTTCACTCTGNATACACTACATATCTAGTGTAAAATTATATGCATTACATGATTTTAGTTTATGTAGCTATTTCTTTGGGGTTTTGTTGTTGTTGCTCCTTCCTAACATGAAAATTCTATTAATGATAGTTGATACATTTTAAACAAATACAGAATGGATAGGTTGAAACTACTTTGTAATATTTTGTTAGATGACAAGTGTCACTGTTTTCTGACAGAAAATACTATTGAAACTTTAGAACTAAGTTTNTTTTTATAATGAAGAAATTTAATTTGACTATCTCTCAACGTACACTAGGACAGGAATATATGAACGATAATAAAATTCTGTTTTATTTTACTTTATTTTATTAAGCCTAGAATAGTCCACTTCCTCCTGGGATTGAAAATAGTGGTTTTNTAGCTCTGGAGTATAACCACTTANTTTGCACAGTAGGCAGTAATTTGTGGAACTTATATTCATGGTACTTGGGCAAACTAAACATTATAATGTGTTTAAAAGAGTTGTACACATCTTGTTTAATCATAGAATCATTTCTAGTGCTGCAGCATCCCATATGGCAACCTTTCCAGCACATATCATAGCAAAGATATCACTGGAATGCTGCATCTTTATCTAACCCAGTATATTTTTCTATGCCTACAAACTTATTGAACATTTAAAAATGTAGCAGGAGCAGTATTTCCTCTTTGTATAACAGAAAAGGAAAACTCTCATCTATCCAGGCAAAACGCTATATATCTTTAATTCCATGGCTCNGGTAACAAAGGCAGGAGGATCTCTATGTGTTTCAGGACAGGCAGGACTACAAAATAGACCTCATCTCGAATAGAAAAGAAAGGTGAATGCATGAATACATGAAACTTGCATCTTTAAAAAAAATTAAAAACATTTCTAAGCCAGTGTATTTTGATCATAATTTTTCTTCATTAACTTCTCCCACATCTTCCATGCCTCTCTACCCAAAATGTTATATTTCCCTCAGATAAAGAGCAAGAAAATAAAAGAAACAGGAAAATCAACAATAAAAAAGTAAAAATTAATCTGGACAACTAAAATGGAAGAAAGAGGAAAGTCAGTAGGACAAACATCAAAACAAAATAAAAAAGAGTGCANATAAAATATGGAGTCCATTTTCTGTTAGACAACTACCTCTGATATGCTCAATGGCACTCCATTGGAGAAAACCAACTTTCCCTTCCATATCAGGTATCAATTGTAAACAGCTTCTTGGTTAGGATGAGATGTTGTGTCCACTTACCCTTCTCAGTGTTTGGATTTTGTCTAGTTTAAATCTGTGCAAGTCTTGTGTATGCTGTCATGATCTCTGTGAGTTTATATGTGTATTATTCCTGTAGATTTTAGAATAAACTGTTTTCTTAGAGTTATCTATAACCTCTGATTCTTACAATCATTCCAGTGCCTTTCTTCATAGATACCTGAGCATTAAGGGGAGGGGTTGGAAAAAGACATTCCATTTATGGCTGGTTGTTCTAAAATCTCTAAGTCTCTGTACACTGTTCACTTGTGGATCTCTGCATTAATTACTGTAGCTTTTATGATGAAGTTGAGTGATGCTCAGATCTCAGAGTATATAGCAATATGTCATTTAGAGTAATTTCTCTCCTATATTCCTTTAGCAGAATATAGTATTTGTTTTCAACTATGCTTGTGATCTATCTAGTGTAAAGTTCTTCTCCCCATTAGTAGTGTCATGTATGGTCTCCATTTCATAGGGCCTTAAACACAANTTTAAAAAAGTGATTGGTTACTCCCATAACAGTTGTGTTAGTATTTTATACAAGCATATTTTTCAGGCAGGGCTCTATTGTAAGTCACACAGGGTTTGTCACTGGGTGATACTGATGATTGATTACTTTGCTCCTCTTCCTAGTGCCTTGAATACTAATCAGTAGTGTGAAGCTTCTAGTTGGATACCAGCTCTATTTGACTGTGTTTGATGAAATAAATTATGTCTTAAGCAAGAGGGTCTTACCATCAGGTTTTAGAGAGTGATCATTAGCCTTGGCAATAGATTGTGAATATGATCAGTTATACATGAAATTTGTATCTCAAAAACAGAAGCATATAGGCTTAATCTAATATAACCATGTTGTTAATTGTTTCATAATCTTATTTTTTTTACTCTATTCTTTGACTTGACTATGGAAGCAAGTAATTTTAGAAATCCATTGTCATCGTAATGGGACATGTTGACTTTATACTGTCTTTTAAAATCAATGCATTGGCTGTGATATAATTTGAGAAATAAAGATTGCAAATAAAAATAAGTACAGACAAAAGCTGATCTACTGATAAAATTGTATGTGTAATAATGATTTATATTATTGACATTTCTAACTTCTCTAAATTGTTAAATATTACCTTTATATATACATTCAGGAACCACAGGATTATATTGACNAAACTAGGTGCTATCATGTGGGAGGACTATGAACCTATCATGTCTTGAGCTGTAAAGTATATCTTTATGCAAGCTTAACTCTGTAGCTTAGCCTCTGCTTTCTGATCATATGCTAAATCAGAGAAACTTCACAAATAGAAACTGATATTCAGTGAAGAGCTCACATGAATATTCACAACATTATAGAATCTCTGAAAGAAAGTAGAATAGTAATTATATAAACCATTTTAATTAAAGATTAAAATTAATTTAGAAGGTAGTTCATATGTCTGTGTTGTATCACTTATGATTTTAAAAAGTTATTATCATCAGGGAAATGCAAAAATGTAAGTGAAACCTACCACATTACCACATTCAGAATGGCTCTCATTAAGAACTCTGACAAGTATTGTGAAGGATGTGGAAATAGAGGAAGCNTTATTCAGGACCAGCTAGAATGTAAACTAGTAGAGCTGTTGTGGAAATCAGTAGAGAAAGTTCTAANTATATTAAAAAGAGAACTACCATATGACCCATATAGACCACATCCTTGACAATACTTGTCAGATTTCTTAATGAGAGCCATTCTCAATGTGGTGATGTGGTAGGTTTCACTTACATTTCCCTAATGATAATAACTTTTTAAAAATAATACCATATATAATATATATATATTCCAGCTAGACCACTCCTGGGTAGATACACAAAGGTCCCTATCATATGGATACCTGAACATCCATGTATGTTGCAATTAGAACAAGGTTAGATGTTCATCATCTGAAAGACAAATGGATAATCAACAAATGTACATATACACAAAACAAATTTATTCAAGCATAAAGAAAAATGAAATAATACTTTTTTTGGTTTTTCGAGACAGGGTTTCTCTGTGTAGCTTTGTGTCTTTCCTGGAACTCACTTGGTAGCCCAGGCTGGCCTCGAACTCACAGAGATCTGAGTGCTGGGATTAAAGGCATGTGCCACCACCGCCGGGCTGAAATTAATACATTTATAGGGCAATGGGTACATCTTAAAAGTATTATATTAAGCAAGATGACCCCAACTTCTAAACTTAGAAAGATCAAAGAATATGTAATTCACATAATGTATTACTATGTATGTGTGTGAATATGGATAAAGCTAAGAAAACTAGAGTGGAAAACAAAAGAAAGTAAAAATAAGTGATGAGGAAGAATGGAGGTTTAGAATGTGAATACATGTAATATGAAAAAGAAAACAGACTAGGGAGATATAAGGTTACAATGGCAGATAAGGGGACGTGGGGGTTGGGAAAAGATAAGAGTAAAGGATAATATACTAAAACATACTTTGTTCAAAAATATAATGATACTTAGTCCCTTGTATACTAACTTTAAAACAATTATAAATGCCATTTACTAATAAATATAACAATGCCTGCACTTCATTAGAAACATTTAGCTTCTCAAACTTACAATGAAAATCTTGAATATTTGATAAAATATTTTATAATTATGTAGCAAATAAACAAATCTTAACAAGTTACTAATATAAATAATAAATATTCAATATAAATGGTGCATTTTGTAGAAAAAAATATAAACATTTTATCTCACATATAATTCTATTTTAGAGTTTAGCTATGAATCCTTTGATGTCATGTAACCCTGTCTCTTATACACATCTAGATGTGTATAAGAGACAGGTATACTAACTTTAAAACAATTATAAATGCCATTTACTAATAAATATAACAATGCCTGCACTTCATTAGAAACATTTAGCTTCTCAAACTTACAATGAAAATCTTGAATATTTGATAAAATATTTTATAATTATGTAGCAAATAAACAAATCTTAACAAGTTACTAATATAAATAATAAATATTCAATATAAATGGTGCATTTTGTAGAAAAAAATATAAACATTTTATCTCACATATAATTCTATTTTAGAGTTTAGCTATGAATCCTTTGATGTCATGTAACCTGTGGTATATCAGACCACAGAGTTGTATGTAGAAGGAGCGTAGTAGTGAGGGTCAATGGATTGGGCTTACAATATTAATGTTATAATTATCAGTGATGTCTAGTGATTAACACTCCATAAAATTCTAGCTAATTTTGTATATAGATAATGAACATCCATTAGATAATTAAAGTCATAAAGATAATTGTAGTAACTTTGATAAGATTTCTGTTGCTGACCCAGAGAGTCTTACCTCTAGGACCCAGGTCCAGGGACATAACCAGTCCCTAGGAACCCACACCCATCTCTGCCCCAGTTGTTGGCCAGCAGGNAAAATTCTTGCAGGTAGGCTCAGCCACCTAAAGCCCCCATTGGACCCTACAATCTACAAGCCCCATGCTATATCCCACTACCCATCCCCCTGCAAACCCAGTGGCTACCTGAGACTCGAAATCTGCCAGCTCTCATTGGACCAAGAGTGGCTTCCCTGAGACACAGAATCTGTCAGCTCTGACTGGACCAAGAAAACTGATAAAACAAGAGCAGCTCCCTGAGACACAGAACCAGCCAGCTTGGATTCTACNAAGAGCAACTCCATGAGATACAGAATCTGTCAGCTCCAATTAGACCAAGAAGTAATTTTGGACCCAGAGTGTCCCCCTGAGACACAGACACAGCAAGCACAAACTGGACCAATAGCAGTTTGCTCAGACACAAGCACCTCTTGTACCTATTGGAGGAAGAGATGGGGAGATGCCAGTGCAAAAATACATGTAACAACATAAAGAGCAATATGACATCACCAGAAACTAGCCCTTCCTCAATAGCAAGACCCGAGCAGCACAATGTAGAAGAAGTAGAAGAAAGAAACCTTAAAAACAATTTCATGAAGATGCTAGAGGCCTTTAAAGAGGAAACAAAAAATTCCCTTAAAGAAATTGAGGAAAAGACAAACAAAAAATTCAAAGAATTCAATAAATCCCTTAAAGCCAAGAAAACCATGAAAACAAACAAACATGTGAAGGAAACAGTTCAAGACCTGAAAAGGGAAATAGACTCAATGAAGAAGACACAAACAGAGGAATTACTGGAAATAGAAAATCTGAGTAAATGAACAGTNAATACAGATTCAAGGATAACCAACAGAATACGAGAGATGGAAGAAAGAATCTCTGGTGTAGAGGATACAATAGCGGAAATAGATTCATNAGTCAAAGAAAACACCAAAGCCAAAAAAGCCATAACTCAAAATGTGCAGGAAATCTGGGACACCATGAAAAAGCCAAACCTAAGAATAACAGGTATAGAGGAAGGAGAATACCAACTCAAAGGCAAAGAAAATATATTCAACCAAATCATGGAAGAAAACTTTCCCAACTTAAAGAAGGAAATACCTATGAAGATACAAGAAGCTTATAGCACCAAATAGACTAGACCCCCAAAAGAAGTCCCTTTGCTATACATAATTAAACCACTAAACATACAGAATGAAGAAAGAATATTAAAAGCAGCAAAGAAAAAAGGCCAAGAGATTTCTAAAGGCAGACCCATCAGAATAACACCTGAATTATCAATGGAGACTTTGAAAGCCAGAAGGTCCTGGACAGATGTGTTGCAAACACTAAAAGACCATGGATGCCAGCCTAGACTAATATACCCAGCAAAACTCTCAATCAACATAGATGAAGTGAACAAGACATTTCAAGACAAAACCAGATTAAAACAAT
>LZPO01035899.1:15815-33343 GCA_001675575.1 Neotoma lepida | reverse complement strand
GTTCTGTGAGCCACCTGCTCATGAATTTATAGCACTTAGTCCACAATTAAGAAAAAAAGGCTGAAGATTCGAAGGCTGGCTTAGAAGAACACTTGAAACCATTTCATATAAAGGGAAATAAGTCAATCAATGCACAAGTGTGCTGCTAGGCTTCAGAGCCTGTGAAGCAGAAATTGGAAGCAGGTTAGGCTTGGGGAGCAGGGAGGGGCTCACAAAGCCTCTTCACATTGGAAATGGCAGAGCAAAGCCATCAAGGGGATGTGGGAGCAA
Source organism: Neotoma lepida (assembly GCA_001675575.1). Classification (NCBI taxonomy): domain Eukaryota; kingdom Metazoa; phylum Chordata; class Mammalia; order Rodentia; family Cricetidae; genus Neotoma; species Neotoma lepida. The sequence continues at coordinate 33,073 of LZPO01035899.1, read as the reverse complement.
AAAGGAGTGAGGATGAGGAGAGGGGCTTCTCCTGTCATCTGATTGTTCAGAGACTTGTTTCTGCTCATTTTCAATGAGGCAGACACAGAGATATGCCAGTCTGTGGGAACCTTTATCATTAGCAACTGCAACTGAATGCAGCTCCATTTGGTACAATTTATACAATTTTCATTTTTGTGTTTTAACATAAACATCATGAGAACGGTGATTCTCCCACCCACCCAGATGCAATAACTGAGCAATACAGGAACTGGACTGAAGAGAAAGATCTCTTATGGTGACAGCTCAGAAAAGTTGACTTTGGTTGTCAATAAGTGAGGAGGACCTAGGACTGTGACAATACATTTTAAGCTACTTGATCTCTTCACATATAGCCATAAAACCTGCCTTAATGTGGTGAAATGTTTTTTTTAAATACTTGTCAAAATCTTATTCTTTTGAAAATATGTTCAAAATATAACTAGAGACCAAAAGAAATAATATGAAAGCTAGGACTAATGAGTTTAATCTGAAAAGAGATCTGGTAACTGGCCCAAGTTCATATAAACTGCTTTTTGTATAGTAAGAATAGATTATCATTTGTGAGTGGGAAANATAATGGAAATGTTATCAAAAAGTTTATTCAATGTTTATTTTATTCAAAGACATTCACTTAATTTACTAAATTCACTAAATGCTCAAGATTATATAAGTTGGTGGAAAGTACCATTTTAAACACCCTTATTTTGTGATTTATTTAATTCAATAGAACTAATTCCTATATGTTAAAATATAATTTATAGATCACAACCACATTAAATCCAATGCAAACAAAAATAAAGAAAATAAAATTAAAGTCTCATTAAAAAGTTACTACATATACATGAGTTTTTAATCAGCCATGTTTATTCTCCTTTGGTGTATATTATTTTACCCCACAGTCTACTCTATCTCATTTTTAATAATGCTTTTAAAAGCACCTTTTTTTCCTAAGGAAAGTGCACTATACTTCCATAGAAACATTCCCTAGTTTATAGTAAATCTTGACTGTAGACAAACAAGGCACCAAGGGTGTGGGAAAGTGGAGAGCAGAGACAAACAGTGACTCCTGTCCTCCTATGGGAGCCATTCAGACATCCTGGGATCCAAATTGGGTCCAGGGACATAGGAGTCCATTAAGAAAATAAAAGTGGGCACGTTTTGTCAGTATTGTATGTCATTTCAGGCCCAGAAAAAAAATAGTGTGTCATGCACAATGAATTAAATTTTTTTATTATTNCTTGAGAATTTTGTACAATATAATTTAAATTTGTTCACTTCCCCACAATTACAAACTTTCCACCCTCTTAACTATCCTGTCCTTTCTCACCCAATTATGATTTTTTTTCCTTCTTTGAATCCAATTTGTGTTGCTCAAGTAGTCTTTGGACTGAGAACACACACGTGGGCACACACACCCAACACAAGTTCAAATAAACAAAGGAATACAAGAAAGCATTGGGCTGTCTTTCTCCCTGCAGCTACCAAATGTCACCTTCATCCCACTAAATTGGGATTTTGTCTGGCTGAAGTACAAGTCTTTTCATGCTGTCACAATCTTTGTGAGCTCCCGTGTGCATCTTCCCTGTTATGTCTGGAAAGCACTGTTTCCTTCAAATTTCCAGCTACCCCTTGTTCTTATCATCTTCCTCCTTTTCTCAAAGTTTCCTGAGCCTTGGTGTGGAATATGAATTTCCAATTTATCCCTAAGCACTCTGCAATCTTTTGGTCTTTACATATTGTCTAGTTGTGGATCTCTATGCTAATTGCCATCTACTGCAAGGAGAAGCTTCTTTGATGAGGGTTGGAAGATGCTGTGATTTATAAGTATAGCAATTTGTTTTATTACCCTGTCCATTTAGCCAAATAACAGTACTGTATTCTCCCTTATTGCTTGTAATTTATCTAACCATAAGTTCTTAGCCTTTTAATAAGTGCAAGGTATATGTCCCATTTCAGGAAGCAAGCCTTTGATGTGATTAGAAAGTCATTGGTTCCTTCCATAGCATTTGTGCCTGATGGGACTATCTTGTCAGACCAGTCACTGTTATAGTTTGTAGGGTTCACTACTAGACAAGATTGATGTTTACTATTTTTCCTCTGTGCACAGCACCTTGATGCTAGCCTATAGGGACAAATCTTTCAGATTAACATCACCTCGAGGTCTCCATGTTCTACGACTCAAGATTGTGGTTTCTTCAGCAACAGGGTATTCCTGTCAAGTTCTCTGGGATAGACAGGGTTGCTGTCAATAGCCTATAATGCTTGTGAGTCTATGTAAATCCACGAGCCAACAACTCAAAAAGAGATATTTCTGGTATGGATGTTTTATAGGGCAACATGGGGTGAAGGTGAGGTAATAGACTTCCCCATTGAAGAGTAACTTCATCAAGCCTCTTTCTACATATATATGTATGTATTTTTAAAAGCTTCTCTAGTACTATATTGCATTTGGAATGTCTACAGAGATCAGGGATTTAGTAAGGGACAATTGGGGGTCTCCAAGGAAGGAAATATAGAGCACAGTAGTGTAAAAGGTTAAAGGAAAGCAATGGAAGAAAAAAGGCTTAAATTATGGGGGCACAGAAGGGCATCTTAGAGATGAGAATATGGGGATTGATGAGTAACACTAAAGGCATTTTGAAAAAGCCATATAGAAACCTAATATTGAAATACAACGGGTCTTTAATAATGCATTCTAACATCTATAAAAGCAACTCAGTGTAGCAATGACAAGATATGAACACCCATATAAGTCATACTCAGACCACACAGAAGTGAAAGTGGAAGCTAAACTTTCTCTGATTTATTCATNAAGGCCTCTTTTGTGATTTAAGTAACACTCGCCTAAGAAGCTGAGGAGAAGAAATACAAAACACACACACACAAACACAAACAGTGAGTGAAACAAGTACAGGCAGACAGATGTTGAATTATATGTAAAATTCTTTAAATTTCTCATTCCTAACTATATCTGGAAGATTGCTGATTTATTGGCAGAGAGATCAAAAAACCCTGCGTATACTCGTAAAAAAAGAAAAAAAAATTTAAAGTAGAACAAACAAAAAGAGGTCTTGACGCCTTTTAAATTACTACTTTGGTAATTGTAACTTCATTTGCCATATTCTATACTGTCTAAAGTAATAGAGTAATGATCTTTATTAAGTTACATTGTCCAGATTCCTCATTGGATAGATGTAGATGCTAATAAAATNTCTAAAAGCCATCTTTTATGACATATGATGCTTAATTCTAGAGCTACTATTAGAGACCAGAAGCAACATAATTCCCCAGTTTCTCTAATATATTCTCCTAAATATTACTACATTGGACAGCATAACTGTGATGGTTCACCGTCACATTAAAATGCAATAAGGAATTGATGGTCACAAACCTTCAACCTCACAATGGGTAGTAATCAGCCCATCAAGGATCACCATTTTTCTTACACAACTATGTCATGTATTTGCTGNATAAGGAGCAGAGCAATGAAATATTAATATTGTGAAATATTTGGGGTAATGAAAATAGAAGGGAAAAAATTGAAAAACTCTCTTCTTTAGGCCAAGTTCCATTCTTGACCAACTCCTGCTGGGAGAGGAAAATGCGATTCTGTCATAAGGAATTATCAAGCAGTAGGAACCAGATGGTACATTGCTCTGATGCTAAGTTGAAGACAGAGTCAGAGTGCAAAGCCTGCCTTTTGGCCTCCTGTCTCATTGGTCTATAGAATATTTAAGCAAAGGGCACTTGGGGGTTTTTCAAAGGTAGACAGCTCCTGAGATTTACTTCTTCGATGTGAGAAGCTTCAATGTTTCTGTAACGTTAGGGGGCTGGCTAGCTGGCATCTCAGTTTTAAAGAAGTGAGTCCGAGTGCACTGCTTGTGTTATGTGTTTGCACATGTTGTGTCCAGTGGTGAAACATGCATCTCACTCTGTTATCTGCCATTGGCATTACCAGCACCACCAAGACTTCNTGCTTAAGTGCTTCCATTTTATGAAGCCTCTCAGAACTGCTTTTTATAGAAGTAAGATTTGTACATTCACTTACAATTACATTGGCTTTGTTCTCAGCTAATATATAGACTTTACTTCCATTAACTACAGTTGGCCCTCCTCCTATGGTCATGTTTGAAATGCTATTGCCTGGGAAGTCATGTAGCTCAGCAGTATCAACATAGATGTACTTACTGAATGACAAAGGAAAGAGCCTACAAATTCATTCACTTACATATTCAGCCCTTTTGCATTTGCTATTATTCTTTACATTTTTAATATTCTCTAAATATTCTCAAAAGTCATGTTTGATAACTGAAAACACAATGATTCTTTCAACTCACAAGTAGTAATTTGGCACTTATTANATACCAGGAACTCTTAATATTTGAGGAACCAACATTCAAAGAAGAAAAAAATATAATCCTTATATCCCATATTCTTCTGAAATTCAGGTAGAAGATAGAAGTGATAAAATAAATTCATTGCATGTCAGATAAATATTGGTGACATAAATAAATATAAAAGAGTAAATAAATGAGTTTAGAGGATTGAATAGGCAAGATTCTATTTTATAAAAAGGTCTGAGATCTCATTACAGAGATGACAGTTGAATAGAAGTCCAAAGAGAGTGAAAGAATTACATAGATANGAAGAGATAGAACATAGCAGAAGGTGAAAATAACCCTTGCAAATGATTTTCAATGGAAGATAGTTAATATCATAGAAGTAAAGCAACTGACCAATCTGGCTGGAACTGCTTTTGAAGGACACCAGCAGTAGGCAGAGTCAGTGGAGGAAATGATAGAGAGAATATCATGAGTGTAGATAACTATAGGAAGGATTTTAAGAAAAGACCAATGTAATCTTATTGGTTTGTGTGGTGTTTGTTAAGATTATTTATGTTTACAGGACATTATAGTGAAGAGATTGTCTTGAGTGTCGACTTTGGACTTGTAAACAGTGTGTTGAGATTGTGATAGACTATGGAGACTTTTGAAGTTGGACCGTATATTTGTATTATAGTACGGCTACAGCCTATAGGACCAGGGAGCAGAATGTGATGCTTGAATAAAAATGGCCCTTATAGGCTCATATATTTGAATGATTAGTCACTAATTTGGTCAATAATTTAAAGTGGCACATTTGAAACCATTAGAAGGATTAAGAGGTGTGACTTTGTTGGCATAGGTGTGGCCTTGTTGGAGAAAGTGTGTCACTTAGGGTGGGCTTTGAGGTTTTCAAAGACCATTGCAGTCCCAGTCTTTCTCTCTCAGCCTGAGGATCAGGATGTAGTTCTCAGCTACTGCTCCAGCACCACACTTGCCTGGTACCATGCTCCTTGCTGTTATGACAATGGCATAGGCCTCAGGAACTCTAAGCAAGCNCCCAATGAAATGTTTTCTCTTATAAGAATTGGCTTGGTCATGGTGTCTCTTCACATCAAAAGAACAGTGACTAAGACAATTTGTTAAGAAAATATTTACCTCTAGCTGCCTTTTGAGGACCACAGTTGGAGGCACAAGACCATGAACAATACTTAGTCTGTGTATTAGTTAGTGGGGCTTCTGTAACAAAATTCCACAAAGTATCATGAACAATAGATGTTTATTGTGACAACATCCTGGATCCTGAGTCTTTGTTTTTANAGGTGGTTCTACGAAGCATGTGAGACAGAAACTGTTCTGTTCCTGCTTTCTAGCTGCTGTTTTTTGTTGCCTTCAAAATCTTGGTTTTCTGTAGCCAAAAATACATCACTTTCCTAGTCATCATTTTTCTCATCGCTTAACAGAAACAACTTAAGAGAAAAATTATTGTTGATTCTGTCACATAGTTTCAGAGAATTCAGTCCAGAGTGGCTGAGCTCTACACACTCAGTGGTGGAAGGTGTGGCAGAAGTTCACCTCCTGGTTGAACAGGGCAATACCGGAAGGGATTCTGAAATGAGATCACACCCCAACGACACACACATTGATGTGCTTCCTCCAGCTGAGCCCTGCTCTTTCTTTCATCAGCTCCTACGAATTCTAACATTTAAATGTGTCGAGGAGTTATTCCCATTCTTTAGGTCAAGGCCCCCCTAATCTATTTGTCTCTGGAAACACCTGCAAAGATAAGCTAAGAAAAGTGATGTAGTAGTCTCTTAGGTTTTCTTAATCTGTCAAGTTGGTGTCAAGACTAACCATATCAACTCTGACATTTTATGTTCCAATGAAGTTGCTTTCATGAACTTGTTTTCCCTGTACTCAAATTTTCCTCTTTTAATAAGAATGCCATTAATATTGAATTAAGACTCATATGAATGACCTTATTTTAATCCAACCACATCTAAAATTATTGTAGTAATAAATAAGAATACTTCTGACATTTCAACCTTTAGTTCAGGGAGAATATAATTNAATCTATACTAACAAACTGGAAATTTATACTTCTAAAATGATAGTGGCTGGGATCTCTTTATAAGTTGGAGAAAAAGAGCTAGTTAGTTAAAGTATTTTGAAGATAGGCCCAACAGATTTTGCTAATTAAATATGGAGAACAGAGGAAGAAATTATGATTTCAAGATTTTGGAACCTGTTTTCTGAAACCAAAGAGATTAAGGTCAAAAGCAGATGTATGGAGGTAAACAAAAATGAATGAATGAATAAATAAATAAGTTTGACAAACTTATGTTAGTAATGAGATCTGATAAGATTTATAAGAAGAAACATTAATAAAACATGTGAATTTATAAATCCCTGGACAGTTGCTGGGGTAATGGGGCTTCATAATTTGACTAGAGATAAGAGGTCATGAACAGCCAACACATTTGGCCTTCTATGATATATTATTAATATTCATATCTTCTTGGTTTTCATACAGCATACTCAATCAGAACCAGTTTCTAAATGCCCTAAGTTCCATCCTTTGTAATGCTTTCAATTGAAAATTCTACTGATAATCAAAGAAGGGAAAATATATGCAGTCAGTAAATTCCCTTCAGCTATGCCATTCCACTCATTTTGTTTTAAATGTTTCTAATAATATTTTAGTAATTGATTTCTTANAGCACATATAATAAAGTCTTACTGTATACTAGTACTAAATATTGATTTGTATTTAAACTCAAATCTGGTATAACAATAAAGAGTCTTTTGGCTTTTATACTATCAAAATTAATTTAATTGGAATTAAACATGGGCCACATTCTTATGAGTATTATTTTCTGGATTTTATGAAAAAGTAGTGGTGGGTAACAGAAAAATCCAAATGGCATCACCATTGTGTATATGAACCCATTACTAACAGATAAAAGTAAAATGATGGAGATAATCACACTTGTCATTTGTATGTTGCACTGATAAATTCTTTCAGCTAAGAATAAAGGCCACATCTTTGGGGTTTAAGGAATATTATGTTAATGTTACAGCTTACAGCATTTTGAAGGATCTCATGGCAGATGCAGTAATTAGACTCATCTTAAATGTTGACTAATACATTCAAAGTAGTAGAGAAAGATGCTAAAAATAACAAATAAAATAGATTTGAACTGTTTAGTTTTTGTAAGTCTTAAAATATAGAAATATTTATAATGCCACAAAACAACAACTACAACAAAAAAAACAGGCATGGAAATCTCAAATTATCCTTTTTTTTCCATATATGATTTTAAAATAGAATCAGAGACTAAAATGAAATTGAGATAAACATGTTTATCTGGGCAGTGTCTATCAAGGTCACTGGGAACTTTAAACTCTGGTATGAGATCTGTTTCAGGCCCTTAAGNGATGATGGTAGCTCTTTTAGAAAAACCAGCATGGAAACCGCCCCCCGCCCCGCCCTGGCCAAGAAGAAACTAATTGATGAATCTGACATTCATTCTTCACATAACATGTAAAACTGGCATTACTATACTGACTTTAGTTTTAATTGAAAAATTTTTTTTTCATATAATACATTCTGATCATGATTTTCCCTTCCTCAACTCATCCCAGATCCTTTCCATATCTCCACCCAATCAACTCCACACCTTCTTTCTCTCTTCTTTGGAACAACAATAAAAATGGCAAACAGCAGGAAAACAAAACAGAAATTTAAGTAAAAAGGAGAAGAGAATGAGCACAAGAAACACACACACATACAACTTATAGAAACACAAAATCAGAAAACATAAATACAGGCTTTTAAAAGACCAGTAAGACACNCCCCCCAAAAGTGTGTCATAATGTCTTCTCTTTGTAGACAATAAAAGAACCAAATTCAGATAATATGAATACCACATTATTTTTCATATGTTATCACTGATAGGAGAGGAAACTACTTAGTCATGTGAGTCTTTTGTAATTATCTTTTAAATTTAAACACTAAAACTATATTTCTAAAGTTCTGTTACATTATNTTTTCTAAGAGTTACTGAATACTATCAGTTAAGAAATATTCAAATATCCCTTTAAGAACCAACTAGATACTTAGGTTTGGATAGGATGATTTTATAAAGTAAATATGCCATAGTTATTGAAAAAAATCCTCCTAATAACAATTTTTCATCTTTCTCCTCCAGTTTTAAAAAAGTTAAGAAGTCATGGAGAATGAAATCCGAAGATTGAGAGAACACCCACATTACAACTAAATTTCAAGTATTGAAAGGAAATGTAAAAGTTTTCCATTTTCCTGGGAGAGTATTTTAGATAAATGGTTGATATAACAATTCCCCAGAGGGCACATTCCATGGTAATTTACACAACCCTTACCTCTCCTGGGATAAGGCTTACAAGCTAATGACAGTTGACATTTGCCTCATGCAGCTCTTTCCTTTCCAATAAATATGATTCTCACACATACTGTTCCATGTGCTTTGTAGAGCCACTTGGCACTACATCAAAGAGCACCCTAAAGAGAGAGAGAGAAAAAAAAAACATATGTGGATGATGTTAATAAACTTAACTTGATAGAAATTCTGAATTTTAACATCCCTGCAGTTTTGCATTAAAGACCACTCAGAGTTCAGTGGACATTTGCATTTGTTCTAATTTCATAGAATTTATAACATCTGCTGCTCTTTGGAAAGGTAGAAAACAAAGAGCAGAGAGGCGTTTGGCTTCTATGTACCTTTATTTGAAGACAGGCTCGATCTCTTTATTTTTCATTTTACTTTCATCCAATTCCATATGCATTTGGAATGCACATTTGGAATGGGGTTGACTCTGTTGACCAATTGCAGCTGTGCCTGTGAGGGTCTTGCCGGTCATCCATCCTTTCTCTCCAGTGTAATGTTGGTTCTCAGAAGGAAAACTGAGCCATAAACAATGCCTTTGTCTGATTCAAGTTTCAGCAATGTGATTACTCATCCTCTCACTGGTGGTTTGGTTTCTGCAAGTCTTATTTGGAAACTGCCAGAATGTAGTCAGATATAAACACCATAATATGGAAATAGTTAAGCACCGGAAACAGGCAGAATGGTGCAGCAACTGAGCATTTTTTATCTGAAGCTCAAGATATCAAGTCAGCCGAATCCAGCAGTTTAACATAGAAGGACAGCCCTGAAAAGTATGGTAGCTCATGAGAGCTCAAGCTGTAGCAGGCTGACAGACAACATTTGGCTTGGATCAGGACTCAGACTCAAAAGCAATGGAAAGACGGAAAATAAGCTTCTAATTTCCTCCCTTGAAATTAGGTCCAGCTTCTGACTACTGTTCTGTGTTGGTTGGGGTTTGGTATACATAAAAGCAGACAGGCTTTAATTTATACCTGGTAATGGGTTTTCTCTTCCCCCTCACCCCCAACATCTTCAGTGTGGNTCATTTGGTCCAGCTGGAAAAAATCATTTCCACTTTTCAAATGATGGTTCAAGATTCATATACAAACCTTTACTCATGTATTTAAATATGTATTATTTGCTTTTGTTGTTTGAGTACCTACTGTGGACCAGGTACTCTTTCCCACTTTTAAATTTGTATTGTTGAATATTCGTTGCACATAGTGAATGGATTTCATAAAGGAGATTTAATTCATGTGTACCACATTCTTTGAACATAACCAAACCCCCATAGTTCCCACTATCACTCTTTCCTCTTTCACTCCACCTCCTAGTCTCNTTCCTTCCTCCAATATTCTTTCTGCTGATTCCCCCTCAATTTTTTTTAATATAAAACCTAAGATCCAAATATGAGAAAAAAAAACTGTGCTGTTTGTCTTTCTGACTTTGGTTATTAACACGATGCTCTCCAGATGCATCCATTTCCCAGCGGGTAATATAAGTGAACTCTTCTTTGCAGTTTAGTAAAACATCATTATGTACATGTATGTTTTCTGTGTTGATGGAAACCTAGGTTGATTCTATAACAGACCCATTGTAACTCATGCTGAATAGCAAACAAGGTTGAGTAGATATATCTCTGCTGCGTGCTGACTTAGCCCATTTATAGTGTTATGCCTGGATCAAATGCTAATTGTTTTTTATTATTATTTCTGTGAGGAATGTCCATACTGAGTTCCACAGTGACTCTACCAGTTTACATTCCTACCNTCAGCGTAGAGTCAGTCTATAACATGCTCACCTCTTCCAAACCTGAAAAACTCGCTAGCATTTGATGTGTTACTTTAAGAAAGCAAGGACNTTGTGCTTTGAGGGCAGATGGTCAAGGTGCTGAAGGTGGAGCTTGAGGTGTTTGAGGAGCAAGAGGATCTTGGGCACATCTGAGATGATCAAGAAGTAGAGAAAGAGGAATGGTAGCACTCTATAGCTTTTTTCCATTCAATCTGGCATCCTAGCCCATTGGGTGTATATTTCACATTTAGGGAGAGACTTGTACCATCAACTAAGACTGGATGAGGCAACTCAGTAGGAGGAAAAGGGTCCCAAACACAGGCAAAAGAGTCAGAGACACCCCTATTTCCAATGTTAGGAGTCCCACAAGAACAGCAAGCTACACAACCAAAATGCAGATGCAGTGAGTTTAGCCCAGGCCCATACAGGGTGCATGATTGCTGCTTTAATTTCTGTGAGCCCCTGTGAGCCCTACTANTTGACTCTATGATCTGTGTTCTTATGGTATCATTGATTTTATTTATTTTAATTTTGAAAACTTCATAAATGAATCATTATGCCTTCTACCTTTCATTCCTCCAAGTCAACTACTTTTTACTTCCTTCTCAAATCAATGATGAGCTTTCTTCAATAATTATTGTTTTACAAAGATATATATATATATATGTGTGTGTGTGTGTGTGTGTGTATGTGTGTATACAAATACACACATGTATACACATATATCCTGCTGAGTGAATTTATCATTGCTCCTTTGTATGTTTCAGGGCAGAAAACTTGGTATGGGATAACCAATTAGGGACTCAACACTGGGGAAGAATTATTTGCTCTTTCAGTAGTCTTGAATTGCCTGTGTCTCTTCATCCAGGAGATCCCAAGAGATTTCCTATCCCCATTTCAGCATATCATTGGTGTTGTTATTGTTCAGGCTGAGTGGTATTGCTNGGTCATATGATAGTTATTTTTAGCTTTTTGAGAATTTCCTAGTAGCTGTACCAGTTTTCAGTCACACCAACAGTGATTAAGGGTTCCCCTTTCCTCACATCCCCACAAACATGCGCTCTCAGTTGTTTTGTTGATCTTTGGCATTCTGATTTGTATATGATAAGGGTTTCAACTTCCTTGAATTTGTATTTCTCAAATTCATAGGAATGTGGAACAGTTTTGAGATATTTCTTTANCACTTCATTTCTTTATTGAAAACTAATTCATAGCATTTCCAATAATAATTACTTCATTTTTGAGATTATAATATAATTACCTCATTTATCTCCCTCCTCTTTTCTCCCTCCAAACCCTACCAGGCATATCCTTCGTGCTCCCTCAAATTCATGGCCCTACATTCTGTACTATTTTCTAACTCTTTGCTTTTTATGATATATACATGTATATGTATATTCTGATATTAATCCATTGTTAGATTTATAACAAATNTTCTTTACCACTCTGTGTGTTCCATCCTCAATTGATTGATTATTCACTTCTCTCTGCATAAGTTTGTTGGTTTTGTGAGGCCCCACTTGTCAATTGTTGGCTCTAATTTATCAGAAAATGGAGTCCTTTTCAGAAAGTCATTTCCTACACCTTTACCATGGATGGTACCATGTGTATTTTTTTCTAGAAGTTTCAGTGCTTTGGGTTTCACATTGAAGTCTTTGAACCATTTGGAATTAATGGATTTTTTTATCAGTGTGATATAAATGTGTTTAATATCATTCTTCAACATGTTAGACAAACAGTTTGACTAGCACCGTTTGCTGAATGCATAATCTTTTAATATTTTTTGGCAATTTGTCAAATATCAGATGGTTATAATTTCAGGTACTCATACTATTTCAGTTATTTAGTTATCTTCTATTTTATTTCATTGCTCAACACATCTGTTTTGTGCCAGTACATTATATTTAAAAAAAAATCTTTTATTTTGTGATGTTATACTGTACTTACATCAATTTAGTCTTCCCTTTCTTTTTTTTAAACTCCCATATATACCCTTTCTTTCTCTCTTTACAATTCTTGGCCTCTATATTTCATTATATACACAACTATATCCCCTAAAATAAGGAACAGACCCTGCTCAGTCTGTAAAATATGACTTGTATGTTCATTTTCAGGGATGACCACTTGGTATTGGATAATTAATTGGCGTTCTCCTCTCTAGGGAGACATTTTCTCCCACTCTCAGCATTTCTTAGTTGCCTGTAGTTCTTTGTGTAGGAATGAGGCCTTGTGAGCTTCTCCCATCCACTGTGCAATTTCCAGTGTTGCTGTCCTTGTTCATCTTAGGTTTAGACAGTCATGTGAGCAAAACTTATGGGTATAGATTTTGACATTCCTAGGAGACACAGTTTCACAACAAACTTCCCTATTCTGTAGCTCTTACAATAATTCTTCCCACCTTTCTCACCCATAAATATTGAAACTATTTTGTGGATATATTCCTTGGGGCTGGCTCTATACCTCTGTTTTGAATGATTGTTGTTTTCTGTAATGGTCTCTGTCTGTTGCAAAGAGAAGTTTCCTNAATGTGGTGGTTTGAAAAAAATGCCCCCCATAGGCTCATAGGGAGTGGCACTGCTAGGAAGTAAGGCCTTGTTGGAGTAGGTGTGTTGTTGAAGGAAATGTGTTGCTGAGGGCAAGCTTTGAGATCTCAGATGCTCAAGCCAGGACCAGAGTGGCGTTGTCTTTGTGCTGCCTGACAATCTGGATGTAGATAGAACTCTCAGCTCCTTCTCCAGCACCATGTCTGCCTGCATGCCACCATGCTTCCCACCATGACTATAATGGACTAAACCTCTGAAATTTTAAGCCAGCCTAGGGGCTTAATTTTTTTTTTCTTTTATGTAAGAGTTTCCGTGGTCATGGTGTGTCTTCACAGCAATAGAAACCCAAACTCAGATAGAATCTGGTACCAGGGACTGGGATATTGGCTGTAATAGGTTTGACCAATTTTTTGTTTAGAGGAATGTGGACTTTGGGACTTTGGGTTAGGAAAGCAGTGGAATGGTTTAAATGTGGTTTAATGGGCCTTAATAGTTGGGCCATACTAGTAGGAACATGGAAGACAGTCATGCTTAGGGTGATTTAAACTGTGAGGGCCCAGCTCAAGAGGTTTCAGAGGAGAAAATGTTAACATTGTGGCCTAGAGACTGTTCTTGTGATATTTTGGTGAAAAATGTGGTTGCTTTCTGCTGTTGGATGAAAAATTTGCCTAAAGATAAATTGAAAAGTTTTGGATTAATTGCATTTGCAGAGTAGATTTCAAAGCAATGTGGATTGTGTNTTATGGTTGTTAGTGACCATGCTTCTGTAGATCTATAATTAAAAGGAGCAAGATGAGCAAGGAAAAATACAATTTGAGAAGAAAGAAGCATCAGGAAGTAGAATAGAACTAAGACCTGTGTTTAAGGAGATAAACAGATTAAAAATAATCCTGAAGTTATAGAGAATAAAGGGAATGGTGACCTCAGGGAAATATCCCACCAAGTTAAGCTTCCAACCTGTGAAAAGGAGTTAGAGAAAAACTTGGTGCTGAGTGTGGTAGGACACTCCTTTAAACCCAGCACTCTGGAGACAGAGACAGGCAGATCACTGAGTTTGAGGCCAGCCTGGTCTAAGANTTTAAGGACAACCAAGGATAGGAAGTGAAGGAAACCACTGAAAATAGAAAGATTCTGAAGATGTAATTGAGCTAGGAGACCAAGTTCCAGCATCAGCAAACAGAACTTGGCAGCTTCAGCCATAGGGTTCTCACTTTATAGTCAAGGATAGAAGAAAGGAGTTATGGAATCTTCTTGCATAACTAAGGAAAGCCACTGAGGGCAGGCATGTGTCAGGGGTGTCCCTACTNGAGGTCTGGAAAGGCCATTGGGGAAAGCTGTGAAGGTTAAGCATGTTGATTACCTTACAGACCCCAAAATATTGGAGATGCCTTGGGATGTAAGATACCTGCTGAGGAAAGCTACTAACAGGGAGTGGAAGCAGCCCGAAAGAAAGAAGTGTGCCGCAGTCAACAAAGCTGAAAGGAGTTAGAGATCTGAAGAGCATTTTGACATCAAACATGGAGATGCAGTGTGTGAAGTTTGCCCAGCTAGTTTCAGTCTTGCTTTGGTCGAGTATTTCCTCGTTATGCTCCCTTCCCTTCCTTTTGGAATGGTAATTAATATCCTGTACCATTATGTGTTGGAAGTATGTGATCTGTTTTGTGATTTTGATTTTATAGGGGATTACAGTTAAGAGATTGCCATGATTCTCAGAAGAGACTTTGGACTTTACAGGGTTACAGCTATTATAGACCATAGAGACTTTTAAATTTGGACTTAATGCATTTTTGCATTATTATATGTCTACAAGCCTATGGGTACAGGGAGTAGAATGTGGTGGTTTGAAAGAAAAGAGCCCCTATTGGCTCATAGAGAGTGGTAATATTAGGAAGTGTGGNATTATTGGAGGAAGTATGGTGTTGTTGGAGAAAGTGTATCATTGGGATTTGTGGTCTCTGATGCTCATGTGCAGCNCAGAGTGGCATTGTCTTCATGCTTCCTGCAAATCCAGATGTAGATCTTCAGCTCCTTCTCCAGCACCATGTCTGCCTGCATGCCANCAGGCTTCCCATCATGCTGATAATGGACTAAACCTCTGAAACTGTAAGCCAACCCTATTAAATGTTTTCCTTTATATAAAAGTTGCTATGGTCATTGTGTCTCTTCACAGCAATAGAAACTCTAACTAAGACACCTTAGCAAAAGGTGAGGACTACATTTGTCTTTGGATATAAGGGCAAATATTTAGGATATGGTTATAGATTATGCTGGTTTAATAAAGTGGTAGGTATAAGTTCTCCTTCAAGAACCATATCTTCACTAGTCCTGTGGTGTTAGCTATCTATTCAGTAGCAGACATGATTTTTCTCTTGTTGAATGGGTCTTAAGTCCAATTCAAGAGCAATTGGTTATAGTCAACGTATGTATGCCATGACTGCACACTCAGGGTTATCTTGCAATGCAGATCATATTTTTAGTTCATAAGCATCATAGCTGGGTAGGACATTTGGTTGCTCCCTTCCTTTGGAAGCTTCCAATGCCCATTTCATACAATAAAAGATAGTCTTCAAGGAGGAATCTTTCAAATAAGTTCCATCTCATGGATCTCTAGTCCCTGTGTCTAAAAATCATGCTGTCTTCAACAATAGCAATTTACCTTCAAAATCTGGTAGATAAACAAGACCAATAGCAATAACCTGTAATGCTTTGGAAGTCTCTTGGACAACCCTGACCCAACAACTCAAAAGAGGGTTTCTCATCCTTGGTATTGGGTTTTTTCTTAAATGGTCCTTGGCTATTGGAGGTAGAATTGTCAGCTCAAATGGAAAAATTATATTTGAATATATATATATATTATATATGTGTGTGTGAGAGAGAGCGAGTGAGAGAGAGAGAGAGAGAGAGAGAGAGAGAGAGAGAGAGAGAGTTTATTTATATACAGACTTTTGTGTACTTTCAGGATGATAGTTAATAGTATAATAGTATGTTTCCTTATGACTTTTTCTCACATACTATTATTTTATTTTCTCCTGTCCTTCTTCTGTATTTATCCCCCCGCTTCTCTCTGATTTATAGCCCCCTTTTGTCTCATTTTCCCAATCAGATCACTTGTCCCATGCTATTTCTGTCTTTTTCTCATTTTACTTTCCTGGTTTCTGTAGTTACTACAGGCTATGTATTCACATCTGAGATTTGGAGCTTGGAGTCTTGACAATAAGAAATAACATACAACAGTCATCTTCCTGGGTAGGGATAATCTCACTCAATGTTATCTTCCCTAATTCCATCCATTTACCTGTAAGGTTTATAGCTTCATTTTCCTTTAATTCTAATGGTATCCTATAGTGGATATGTAACACATTATCCACTTGATTGCTGGAGGATGTTTATGTTGTTTTTATTCCCTGGCTATTGTGAGCTGAGCAGCAATGAACATGGCTGATCAACTATCTGTGAAGTAGGATGTTGAGAAAATTGGGCATATGTCAAGGAGTAATACACTTTTAGCTTTTGTAAGAGACTTACTTTTTTTTTATTAGACTTACTTTTAGCCCAGTTTGCAATCTCACCTCCAATGAATGAGGGTTTCTGTCAGAACACAGTCCAAAAATGGGGTTAATGGAGTTGTATAGGGGAGAATTCTGAGTGCTTACGAGAAAACTTCAAGAAAACAAGAAACGAGTCTTGAACCTCAGTTTCTTCAAAAGTACCAAGAAATTTTCTTGGGATTTTTTTTCCAAGTCACAGGTGTAGCAGATAGAAGTATGTTTACTTCTGATTATTCATGACAACTGGATATTTTATTTGTTTATATGCATCTATGGAAAAATTTATTTTTACCACATGCAGCTTGGTCTTTGTGATTGTATACAGATAGAACTCATGAGAACTTTACTCTGGGGACCTCTTTTAACCCTCAGGGTATAAATAGTCTGATGCTCTGAATAAAGTTGGCCTTTGCATGTGACTGTAAACTGACTCATGTGGGCTCCACTCTGCCAGGTCTCTCTACCTCTAGAGAAGTAAACAGGTTCCCCCTTTCCCACTTCCAAACATCTTGTTTGGCTTTGTATTGATCTTTGCCATTCTGACTAGGGTAAGCTGAACTCACAGTTAAGTTGCTTACATTTTCCTGATTGCTTGGGTCAAGGGACATTTTTGAAATATTTCTTTCC
>LZPO01035899.1:2721-14560 GCA_001675575.1 Neotoma lepida | reverse complement strand
TCAATACTGACTTCAGTGGGATTCCTTGGAGCATTTAACCAATTAAGATGATGTTAACTCTCTCTCTCTCTCTCTCTCTCTCTCTCTCTCTCTCTTACACATACACACACACACACACACACACACACACCTTTTATTATGCTGAGGTGTGTCCCCTGTAGCCCTGCATTCTCTAGGGAATATATTATGAAGATATTTTAGATTTTGCCACAGGCTTTTTCTACATCCATGGAGGCAACCACGTAATTTTTGTTTAGCTTCATTTATATATTTATTGTACTTATTGACTTCCATGTGTTGCACCACCCCTGTATCTCAGCGATAGAGCCAATTTGGTCATGGTGGATAATATTACTGGTGTATGATTGTACTGTTTGCAAGTATTTTTCAGCATTTTTGNTTGTTGATCAGTAATATTGGCCAGTAGTTTTCTTTTTTGTTGTGTCTTTACCTGCTATGGTTATTAGAGTAGTACTGGCTTTGTAAAAGGAGATTTGAAGTGTTCCTTCCCACTGTATTCTTTTGAATAGTTTAAGAGGGGTTAGCTGAAGGTTTTCTTTAAAAATCTGGTAGAACTTTGCTGTGAATTCCTCTAGCCCTAGACAGCTTTTTAGCTTTTAATGGAGTACAGTTTTATTGATGTATGCCCTATAAAATTCTGAATTGGTTTGGTTTATTTTGTGATGCTTCTCTGTTCACTTCTGTACCATTCATTTGGATTCTCTCTTTTTTTTTTCCTTTCGGCTAATTGGGACAAAGTTTTTTCAGTCTTGTTTGACTTTTCAAAGTACCAGATGTCAGGTTCATCAATTCTTTGTATTGTTTTCTTTGTTCTAGTTCAATAATGTTTTCTCTGACTTTTATTATTTCTTGTCACTGACTGGGATTGGATTTGGTTTGTTCTGCTTTTTCATAATTTTTAGTTGCATAATCAAGTCACTTATGTGTGCTTTTTCTGATTTTTTTTTTAAATGCAGGCACTTAGAACTGTAAATTTCCCTCACAGGTATTCTTTCAGTGGATCCCAGGTGATTTGTTATATTGTGTTTTCATATAATTTAGTTCCAGGACAATTCTTTTAAATTTATTTCTAGATTTATTCTTTGACACATTCATTATTCAGTAACGAGTTATTTAGTTTTCATGAGTTTGTGCATTTACCAGAGATTTCTTTGTTGTCAATTTTAAGTTTTGTTGCATTGTGTTCAGGTGCTATGCACAGAGTGATTTCCATCATTTTGAATTTGTGAACATCTATTTTGTGTCCCAGAATGTGGTCTATTTTAGAGATGTTTCCATGTGATCCTAAGTAGAATGTGTATTCTGTGGTGTTTNGGTGGAATATTCTGTAGATATTTGTTAAATCAATTTTACGTTTGATATCAATTCATTCTGTTGTTTTCTTCCTTTTTTTATCCAGATGTTCTGTATATTGGAAAAANGGGGCTATTAAAACAACTTATTATTAATGTGTTAATGCTAATCTAGATCTTTAAAACCAATAGTATATTTTTAAGNAAAATTTGGTACACTCAATTTTACTGCATATATGCTTAGTGTAGTAATGTCTTATTTGTTAACTGTTCCCTTGATTAGAATGAAATAGCCTTCTTTATTTGATTAATTTAGTTTGAAGCCTAGTTTTTCAGATACTATGATAGTGATGTCTACTTGTTTCATGGTCTCACTTGATTGGTGTACTTTTATCTATGCTTGATTTCTAAGGTGGTGCTTATGTTTAAAGCTGTGTTTCATGTCCCTAACAGATATATTTTTTTCTTTTTTTCATTCAGTGAGTATTTGTATTTTGTGTGGAGAATTGAGACCATTGGTATTTAAAGTTTTATTGACATCTCTTTGCTAATTGTGGTCATTGTGTTATTGACACTTGGTGTTGTTCTTTGTGTTCTCAATGGTTCTTCCTGTTTTAAGAAATACGGCTTTATATTCCTTTTCACATTATGTTTGCTATGCTCCTTGATTTCAGCAGGCTGAAATACTGCTTTCTATACTTTCTTTTGGTTTGGTTTACAAGGTATAAATTTTTTAATCTGTCTATATTGTGGAAAGATTTTTGTAATTGTTTAATTATCATTGATAGTTTTGCTGGGTATGTTAGCCTAGGTTTGCTGCCAAGGTCTTTTAGCATGTGGAACACAGTGCTCTAGGCTTTTATGACTTTCAAAGTTTCCATTGAGAAACAGCTGTTATACTGATGGGTTTAACCTTTATATGTGACATGTGTTTTCTTTTTTTTTGTTTGTTTGTTTGTTGTTGAGACAGGCTTTCTCTGTGTAGCTTTGGCGCCTTTTCTGGAACTCACTTGGTAGCCCAGGCTGGTCTCGAACTCTCAGAGATCCTCCTGCCTCTGCCTCCAGAGTGCTGGGATTAAAGGCATGCACCAACACTGCCTGGCTGACTTATGTTTTCTTTAGATACACTTTCTTTATTTACAGTGTTTTGACTAGGGTGTGTTATGAGAAGTTTCTTTGCTGACCTTGTCTATTTGGTGTTTTCTGTGCTTCTTCAGTCTACATTGATATATTTTTTCTTAGCATGATTAAGTTTTCTACTATGGAATCTTCAAATTTCTAGTCTATGAATNAACTTAGAATTTCTCTACTTCATCTATACCCATAATTAGAAGATTTGGTCTTTTTATGGTGTCCTATGTTTTCTGTCTGTTTCTTTCTGGTGGTATTTAAGATGTTTCACATTCCTTGCATATGTGGTCTAGATTCTCTCAAGTCCTGTTATACCATCTTATGCTTGATCCCATCCTACTTAGAATGGTTTCCTTTCAGATATCTAGCTGGGTTATTCGCATTCTCAGTTCCATTCTCATTTCAGCCTGACTCTCTTTGTTGTTTCTATCTTTGATTTGTATTATTTTTTCAAATCCTGGGTTATCTTTGTCATTTCCATCAGCCTTATGTTTCTGTTTTCCTCAGCATTATTCAGGCAGTTATTATTCTTAAATTCTTAATTTCATTGAGTTTTTTCTTTGTGTCTCTTTGAACTCCTTGAATTTTTAATAAAGTTTCTGATTATTATTTTAAATTTTGTGCCTGTGATTCATCTTGGTAAGTCTCATTAATTAAAATGTCTGTAAGAATGGTAGCTTTTTTAAAGATGAGATACTGGCTTGATCTTTCATATAGTTTGCATTTTATAGTGAGATCTCTATATGTCGTGTTCTTTGTTAATTTTGTGTCTCATGTGCGCAAGGCAGGCTAGGGAAGAAGAGAGGGTGTGCAGGTGTGTTGGGCCTAGAAGTTGGAAATAGCTTAGGTAGAATGAAGTCAGGGGGACAGAAAGAGATGGGCTGCTGTATAAAATGTGGATCCTGGTTCAAGCATGGAGTATGAGGTTAGGTCTGGATGCATAGAGAAGTTAAATGTGCTGTGGGAGGGGCCTATGCATTGAAGGGTATGCAGGGCAGGTGAAATCCTAGAGGGTTTTTGTGCCACAAGCAGGGATGGTCTGACTAGATTTGGGCATTGGAGTCGGATCCAGGCTAGATCCAGCAGGTTGAAGNAATATGAAGCTAACCCATCAGGCTGTATTAGAGAATATGGATATGCTGTGGGAGTAGATTTTGGGTTAGTGTATACAGGACAGTTATTGACAGAAGACTAGAGGTTGGCTCTGGCACAGGCATTAGTGGCCATATTAGGCAGGAACATTGGAAGTTGGACCCAGGTTAGCCTGATAGAAGATGGATGCTTGGAAGAGAGGGTCAGGCAGACTCACCNGTCTTGACTCTGGAGAAGGATAGCTACACTATTGTCTTTATTATTACAGTTCTGTGATATATCTTAAAATTTGAAATGATAATCCCTTCATCTTTGATCTTTTTACTCAATATTGTTTTGGTAATCAGATATCTTTTGTAGTTACATATGAATTATCAGATTTTTTTTCTATTTCTGTGAAGAACATTGTGGGGTTGTTATTGGGGCTGCACTGAATTTAATAGNAAAGTCTATCATAGATTATAGGAGAGTTTTACTTTTAAACAAGATTATTGGAGATACACTAATTGCAATTGAAGGAAAAAGGCTACAATTGTGTTGTGTATCTGTGTGTATATGTTTGTATCTGTATGTGTGTGTGTGTATGCATAGAGAGGGGAAGGGGAGGGAAGACATCTCTAAAGATGATAGGTTCAGTATATTTACTTGTTACTAGGTTATTCCCAATTAACAACCTGCTATTACCCTGAACACATCGTTTTTCCACTCCTTCTTATTCCTTTCTTCATTTAAAAACTATGTATTTAACATCTAGTGCATGTCCTTTACAGGTTCATACAAGGGAGATAAATAAAAATTAATAAGAAGAGAATATAAGAGCCATTTAGGCATTTCTTTTTGTCCCTTAAAGCCTTCCTCTAACATGTTTCCTGCATTTCTCTGAGGTGAATATAGATCTTCTCCTTGTCACTAGAACTCCTGAAAATATCTAAATCTGGAAACAATTTTCTGGTTACATAATTGTGTTGATGTTTTTAAATATTTGAAGTTGTGTTTCCTTTGTAATGAATGGTGAATGTTAGGTCTTTGCAAGAACATGTGACAGCATATGACATATCCTGGGATCTTTATGAAAGTCTCTAGCTATGGCTGAAAATGCAAATAAGGATCAATTTTACTCCCTGATCTGCTTTTCAATCAATATCTTTGTGAAGACTCTCACACATGCTGACCACTCTCTCCTTCCCCCCTCCATTCCACTCTGCTGCTTTCATAGCTCATACTCGTCTGGGCAAAATGTAGGTGAAAGTTTGTCGGGTCCCGCCTGGCTCCCACAGCCACTTAGACCCAAGTAAACACACAGAGGCTTATATCAGTTTTAAACTATGGCCCTGGCAGGCTTCTTGCTAGCTAGCTCTTACATCTTAAATTAACCCATTTTATAAATCTATGTCNCCACGTGTTCCACGTGGCTTTACCTGTGTGCCATTACATCTGTCTCTTATACACATCTAGATGTGTCTACCTAACCTTATTCTGCCTCACTATTGGCCAAACAGCTTTATTTATCAACCAATCAGAGCAATATTTTCAGAAAGACATTCCCATCATATCCCCTTTTTTTTGTATTTAAAAGGAAGGTTTTAACTTTAACANAGTAAAATTACATAAAACAAAACAGTTATCTAGCAAGAATTACAGTTACAATACAAATACAATTTTGTATTTGACAAAATTAAAGACAATATTTTATCTATCCTATATTTTTGAGTCTAAAGTTTCATATCTAATTTATATTTTATTATAACTAAAGAAAACTATAATTATAACTATCTAGTCTTTAACTACATCAAAGACCTCAGAAGGATATAATACTACCTAAGTAAACAGGAAGAATATTGTAAACAACTTTTAAAAATCTAGAATGACAGAGACAGCTGGCTACCTGGACAGTCACCCAAAGTTCTTTTGTAATGTTGGGGCNTCCATTCTTTAGCCTACAGGCCTAGAGTCTCTCAGTCACTTTTTTCTGTGTCCTGTAGAATGTCTGTAGGCTCTTCAGCGAAGCAGGAACCTGAAGGACCATCTTGTCTTTCAAAGTTCAATGGTCACCTTCCTATGGGTCTTGCATGTCCAGTTTACATAACATTTTTTCAAGCAGTCCAGGCAAGAACAATTTTTTATCCAAATGGCTATTTTTGCCAAGAAGATAAACTCCATATGGAGTGTCTTCGATACCCATCTTTCTTTTTGAACTAAATTGGTATTGTCAGACATGTCTCACTGTCTCGAAAGTTTTTAAAACATTTTAAATGCCATATTTTGTAGGTCTTTGAAGTGTTTGAAGATTACCTATCTAATTGAAATATATCTATATGTATCTAAAAAACTTAACTAACATGACAATAAGTTTGACTCTCATAGAAGACTAATTATTAATCTGTATTTTTTAATTATCCATTGTAATTTAAATGAGTTAAATAAACATAATATCTTAAACAAGAGTAGAAATATATATATATGTATATATATATATATATATATATATACAGTATGACAAAATTAACTTTAAATTTGTATCAATAAACTAAAATCCATAACAATGTAAAACATTTTAAATAAGTTGTTGCGCTTTAAAGGTAGGTTTAACAATCCACCCTTTTATCCTATCATATCTATATCCCTTATATCCATATCATATTCCCCTTTCTTCTTTTAGAAAGATATTGACTATGACCAATAACAATTTGTAACCAATAATCTAAACAAAGACAAACATCTATAGTTTATTTTNGGGGAATGTGGGCGTAGTTTTTTATATTACTTTTTGTTAGATGAGGGCACTGGCAATCTTATGGGGGTCTTGAGAAAATTTGAGATACTGGTCAAGTCTTGGGAGGACCGGCTATAACCTTTGTTGACAGGTACCATCTGTTAAGGTTCAGGACGTCTGGCTTGATCAATTCTGATCCATCTTAACCTGGAACAAAGCCACAGCCTCTTGCTTTTTGTGGAAACATAAGCAGAGAATTTTTTCCAAAGTAAAGTATCCTTAGACTTAACTTTGAAATCTAGATACCTTTAAAATGTACATATTGATTTAACTCAGCAGCTTTTACAATTAAATGTCTCTCTACAGTTAAAAATCCCAAAGACAAATCAATCCAGATATCCTGTGTAGTATCTATCTTTACGTGGCTTATTTTTATATTACCTTTACTGTCTCTTTAAAGACTTTATTTTTTAAAACTATTTTTTATATAATCGTATATACTCCTTTTTTTAAGTCTACATACATTTTTAACATACATTGTAAACCATTTAGTCTTATTATATCTGAATCTGTGTTATTATGAATCTATTGCTTTAAACTGCAGCGAGTAGGACAGAAGCAGCAGCCTTGGCTGTGACTCTACCCACCTCAGCTTTTTACTATGGCAGAGGTAATTTATCTCCAGCACTGGGCCATGTGTACCAGCAAGTCTCAGAGGCAGTCAGTGTACGTCTCCATCAAAGCAGTGTGTAGCCCAGAAACCTCTCCCTCTCTCTCTTTTGTTTTTTTAACTAGGAAAAGTCAAATCAGTCAGGCAGACATGCCAATGTGCATCATGGTAGGAATCCGTGTAGGCAAAAGTTTGTACAATCCCAGTCCCACCCGGCTTCCACGGCCACTTAGACCCAAGTAAACACACAGAGGCTTATATCATTTTTAAACTATGGCCATGGCAGGCTTTTTGCTAGCTAGCTCTTACATCTTAAATTAACCCATTTTATAAATCTATGTCACCATGTGTTCCACTTGGCTTTACCTGTGTGCCATTACATGTTGTTTTTCTAGATGGCAGAATGGCATCTGCCCAGCTCTGCTTTTTTCCTCTCTCTCCCTAGTTCGAACGTCCCCCCAACCTTATTCTGCCTCACTATTGGCCAAACAGCTTTATTTATCAACCAATCAGAGCAACACATTTTCAGAAATACATTCTCATCAAATCTGCCATGCTGCTCTCAAGCCCGAACGTTGCCACATCTTGCGGCCCACATGAGACATGAAGTAGAAAGCTGCTCTTAGCTCAATTATTGTGTATTTAGAAGCCCTCCCTTTTTAAACTTTTTTAGCCCTTATGAAAATTCGAGAGCCCCATGTTGGGTGCCATTTGTAAGTGAAAGTTTGTCCAGTCCCACCCGGCTCCTACGGCTGCTTAGACCCAAGTAAACACACAGAGGCTTATATCAGTTTTAAACTATGGCCATGGCAGGCTTCTCGCTAGCTAGCTCTTACATCTTAAATTAACTCATTTTATAAATCTATGTGGCCATGTGTTCCACGTGGCTTTACCTGTGTGCCATTACATGTTGTTTTCTAGATGGCAGAATGGCGTCTGCCCAGCTCTGCTTTTTTCCTCTCTCCCCCTAGTTCAAATGTCCCACCTAACCTTATTCTGCCTCACTATTGGCCAAACAGCTTTATTTATCAACCAATCAAAACAACATTTTCAAAAAGATATTTCCATCAGCAAAGTGTTGAACTGAATCTTGTTGCTGATTTGAAAATCTGCTTCAAGGCCATAATTCAGATATCCAAGCCTGTGTAGATTCCCAGCTAAAATAAAATGCCCCTTTACTCTATTAGTGGCATAGAGATCCTTATAATCCAACAAAGGAAAATGTTAAATTCAAATATATTTTTTCTCTACATCGTGAGAACCATATTAATTCAGAGGTTGATATATAGAACCAATAAGTTCCCTTTACTACAAGTGTTTATTTTTCTAATCTTTTAACACTAAGTTCAACCATTAACAACATGGTAAGCCTTTCCAGTCAGTCTTCCTTAATGCCTTTGACACCCACTTCTTGGATCTTCTGGGATTGTATGTTTCCCATTCTGAGCAGGGCATTACTATATATTATAAAACTTGGCTTATTTTGCTTACTGTGAAATCAGCCATTTTTCTTGTTGATGAGCCTCACATATGAAGGAATGCACAGTACACTCAGGCACCGTTTGTGATCTCGATCACCAGAGCAGCATCACCTCAACCCTGTGTTCGTCTCCATATCAGACAGAACCTCTCGACCCATGCCAATGGCAGACAGGTTTTCACCTATCTTGAATAAACCATTCTATGTCATCTACAATATGATTGGAATCCAGCTCTAGTGAAAAAAACTTGGAAATGTCATTGGTTCATGGTGATTAAGATTAATGAGCAATTCAGCGACATGTGAAGGGGGAAGAAAATGTTTTCTTATCCTACTGTATTGGATGCAGGGATGAAGGCAAGATTTTTGGTCTATATTAAATATTCTTTCATTCACGNTTATTGATTACTGAGAAGGGGGAAGAAAGTGTGTTTGGGTGACAATTCCTCTGCAAATGTACTGATGAAGATGGAAGAGAAATTTTCTCACAGGGATTCTCTTTGCATTACCTTGAACAAAGTCACAGAACAAATATCTGTGCAACTGAAATTTATTCTAATAAGCCAACAAAGTCAGATGCACAAAAGCATCTGATTTTGGTTAATTTCTGTAAATGTTGGACTCAGTCATCATCTAATTTCTTGCNTGGACTTGATGAGTAACCTTATGACATAGGTACCTTCCTGCTCTTCTCTTTTCTCTAGACTCTGCATTTTTCATCAGCATAAATCATATTATGTCTGTCGCAAGCCTTATTCCTTCATACAACCTACCATGGCAATCCTAAGGAAGTTGTCGTTCCTTCCCGTTGACTCTGCACACACAGTGGCTTCTGCTCATTTTCTTTCCCATTGACCTTAACTCCTAGGCTTCTGCTCATCTTTTTAACTGGATTGCTTTCACTCTCCAGCTCTATAGTATTCAGCATTCATACTAAACATTGTGTCCTTTTAGGATAGCTTCATTTCTTTGCATCATAAGGAAATACAATTTTCATATCAATTTGAAATATTTAAATATTGGTTTGAATTCATAGCTCATAGACTNGTCATAAGATTGTGCTTATCAACACTGCCAGTGCTCTCCCAGCATGCTGGGAGACCTCTGGGGCTTGATGGCAAAAAAGGCCAAATGTGAGGAAAAAAAGGCAGTATGAGACACTTTGTTTTTATTAAAAGCACCTGAAGGTAGAACTACCAGGGCCACTCTGTCATTAATAACTTGTACTCACTAATCAAGGTGATGTCACTGTGCTTTCATTTGCAGTGTAGGTCTCTAATAGTTGGCAGTTAGCATGGAACTTTTCAATTTGTGGACACCTTATCTAACAGATGGTCAACACCAGAGAGCTAACTAGAAAAAACTAAAATGAGCCTGCTAGAGCTGTATATGATAATTAATCTGCCAACAAACTAAATTTAAAATCACTATACTTGGTAACAGTGACAAGTTGCAGCTCTAGTCACAAACATGTCCAAGATACAAACGTCTTCTCCTGTCACCTGTCAATTTCCATTTGTGTCACTTCAGTCCCCAATAATAGGATTGCCAACCAAGCCAGGAGACACTATAAAACCCTGAAAATGGAGCCCATGAAATGAAGTACAACTTGTCTTTAAGTAACTGATCAGTGATTTGGGCTTTTCTGCTTGGTGATATATATATTATTTACCTGACACTTTATAGCGCTAGTGGGTAGAATTAAAGCAAGTTATACAATAAATTGATACATTAGAACANGTAAGACAGTGGCAGATAAATCACTAAGCATATAAGACACAGGGCTCAACCAACACCTTGGTTATGAGTGCATTTCCCAAGGGCAATACCTACTCCTTCTAGCCTTCTCAGGCATTGATACTACTCATCCAGTAAAAAATCAATCTGTAATTCACATTCTTACGTTTATTTGAATGTAAGTTTATATATTAACTTCTCAAAATATTTTGTTTATAACTCTTTATATACCTCTTAATTTTTAAATTAGTTTGCCTCAATTTTTTTCCCTTTTCTGGTAAGATTATCAATGTATTTTTATTATTTATAAATCATCAGTTTTGGATTGGTTAATCAGTTTACCCCGATGTTTTCAGTTAATCACTATTTTGGGGCTTTATGTTAATTAGTAATCACCATATATTTTTAATTTCTACAATTTCAAATTATTTAATATCTAGAAATCATTGCTTCATGTTATGAATGTTTTTATGACTATAGCCCCATAAAATATTCCAGAGGTTTTGATATATTAGGTTTTTGTTTACATTGTGTTAGAGCTTACTAATTGAATTTTTATTTCTTCTTTTNCATTGAAATTATTTTAATGTTTGTCTCAGTTTTCTTTCTTTCTCTTTGTTAGGCCAGAACATTTAAAATTTTTATCTTTGAGTGCAGAAAACTCTGTTGTACATTTAACCTAGTTTGATAGTGAATTATTTGGACTTTGCCTTTTCCAATTTGGCAGTACAAGCCATATGCTTTGGAACAAGGGTGAATGAACCCTCCGTTGACGGTGGATATCCTCCCAGATGTAATTCGTCCTGAGAGCTTCTACCAGCTTAGCCTGAGCATGTTTGTCTTCCATGTTCACAACTGTGAAAGCAATATGCCTCGTGCCTTCCAGTGATCCAGGCACCCCATCCTCTTGTATATGCTCATTCCTCTTGAAGACTCAGTAGAGAATACCATCGTACAAGTGCAACACAAAGGAGGCAAAGGGACCACCAGACCAATGGGGTCTACATTTTGAGTGACCACCACTAGGAAGGCATTCTTATTTTCCATCAAAGAAGAAACAATAGTGGCCCTTACTTGAAGGCGAGATGGTCTCAGTGGGTACATCCTTTTTGGCTTAGGCGAAGAGCTTCTGCTTCTTTTCCTACTATGCCTTAGCCTGTTCTCATGGACGAGCATTAGTAAGCAGCTGAGTGGCTTGTTTGACCATTCAGAGCATGGGTGAATAAGCTAATCAAAGGAGGCAACTTGAATCCCTTCTAGAGGAGGACACTTTGCTGCACAGCTGGAAGAAGTATGGGCATCTGATAAACTGGGTGACACCCTTTGCACTGATGTCCTCTCCAATGCCAAATTCTTGGGCNTTTTCTCAAAGACAATTCAGCACCTTTTGGGCTTCCTGCTTCTTTGACAGCAGAGGTTGNATTTGGCTTCTTCCCTGAAGTCTTCTTTCCTTTTCACACCTTGTTGGACTGGANGAAAGGGGAAAAGGAAAAANAGTTGAGGGTAATCTGTGTCTTTAGAGTTTTAAGCCACTATCTGTTTCTGTTTAACAATGAAGTTTTATACAAATCATGTTCTGCAACAGATTCAGAACATGTATATGCGTATTTATTTATTTATTTATTTATTTATTTATTTTTGGTTTTATGAGATAGGGTTTTCTGTGTAGTCTTGGCTGTCCTAGAACTTGTTCTGTAGACTAG
>LZPO01035898.1:21155-33394 GCA_001675575.1 Neotoma lepida | reverse complement strand
CTAAGGGGCAGCTCTCATGCCCTCTGTAGTGCCTTCCTGCTAAGGGGCAGCTCTCATGCCCTCTGTAGTGCCTTCCCTAAAGCATGATTTACCTAATAGGTGTTTCCAAAGTGACTCACTTTTTTGAAACTTAAAATTATACTGAAAAATGATTAACTTTTGTCAGAAACAGAATATACTCCTTAAAACCAATATAATATTAACAAACAAATGATGCCGAATTTCTTGCTAAAAACATCATTAGCTGCCAGAAGCTCTTAGTTTGTGACNGGCACCNCTCTTTAGAAACAGTGGTTTGCAATGCCACAGCGCCCACAATGGTCCACAACCTCCCCCTAGCCTAAGAATGTCATAAGGACAGATGGTGATGAGGAAAGGGGCCCTTTATTCTCACTGTGTGATTCCTTCTCTCAAGGCTGCCTCCACTATAACCACGGCTGGGAAATTTTCCTGTGTTCAAATTCTCCCCATGAAGAACCCTAGAAGTGGGGCCACAAGGCCTGAATTAGAGACTGTGGGCTGTCCCTGTAACAGCATGTTTCTGTCTTCCCTAAGAGGGGACGATCCCTCCTTAATTAGCAGTAGGCACTGGGATGCAGATGTGAATAGGTGCTCTATGGAGGCTTTCAACAGCCATGCAGAAATAAACAATGTTGCCAGCAGTGTTTTTCAAAAAGGAAGGATTTTTACTCCACAGAACTTACTTCATAGGTTTAGTCTGTATAATTTGTTGAATGAATGTTTAATGATTTATAGAGGAAAGGTATCTTAAAACATTTCAGAGATAACAGANAAGTCTCTTTGCTCATACATTACCCCAGAAATTAAAAAGCTCCAGCAATTGGTTCCCTAAAATAACTTCTTTAACAAGCAATTCGAGATTTGTNTATATAACTTGGGGGTGAAAAACAGAAGCAAAATCAGGAACAAGATCTTTAGGTTTTCTAAGCTTTATCCTTTTTGGGAATCTAGAACCTACCTCAAACAAGTGAGTCTGGTAGCAAGAACTGGTTTCTTCTGCACACTCTAAAAAGACTAAACAAGAGGTTCAACTAACAACAGGCTTAGTGGTAAATGGAGTCTGGAACAGGACTCAGGTTNGTTCTTTAAGTTGACTAGGATGACTAAGATGACTAGGATGTTTTCGCTGGAAAGAAACCACCCTGTGACTGTGGCCACATGGTGAGCAGGACACACAGTGGCATTTTCTCCTGNTTAAGTGATAGGTCCACATGTGAGCTCCATGGTGAACGCTTTCAAAAGCTAGACTGTAAGACGATAATTGTGGCTTTGCAGCTTATCACAAGGTTCAGGCTTATGAGAAAGAGACTGGTGAGAACATCTGTCTCTTATCACTGATCTTGCAAAAAATCAGGTAATTCAAATAGAGGCGTGTTGTTTCCTCTCCTCCAAAGCACAGTTCTATAAACACAAACTACATCCAGCCCCTCAAATGAATCGCTTTAATTGAATGCTATGTACACAGTAACTGGAAAAACTATAAGTGATAAGAAAAACATATGGTGACGGCAGCACAAATTGGCTTACTCATTCTGCACAGGGCTGCTTCTTTAGTTCTCTTATAATTGACCTTTAGAATGATAAATGTGTAAAATAATTTTGTTTATTACAGCTCTAAACCTTCCAACAATTACACAAAATGAAAATTTAAAAGGAAGGATTCCTTTTGGAAGCATTTCCATTGTTTACATAATTGCACAGCTATAATTTAGTGCTTGTGTTGTTATGGAAAATAAAAAAAAAGGGCCATTACTAGCCATTTCAATTCAAAATACTGCACAGTAGTGTCAAAAATGGGGGCAAATGTTCCCTTTACCACAGTTTAAAATGGATTAACCCTGTATATCTAACGTCTCGGCATAGCATTCTTTGAAACACAAATGTGCAGACGTTGCCATCCTTCCTGCATTGGCGAGGTTGTGGCTGTGCTTTCACACCAATCACATGTATATTTTTCACTTAATATTTGCTCATGACCTAGCAGATGATGGCTGTAACACAATAGCCAGCCATCTGTCTCCCTGCCTTTCCTTGGAGGACTTGTGACCGCTTCTCCAGAGCAAACAGATCTGGTTATCCCGCCGAAAGTCACTTAGGCCCTCTGTGAGGCTAAGCAGTCATCAAGAAATAAAATCTCTGTATGCAAAACCATTTAACTCCTCATTTGACTTTTCCCTTTAAGAAATGCTACACAGTAAAATGATTTCATTGCTACTTTCCAGGGCACCTATCTTTTTTCTAGTTTAGACCACAGGAACCTTTTATTTGGTAACANGGGAACTCTTGGGATTTGTGTATCCCAGAAACCTGGGTAACTAAAAAGACACGACTCATTCCACAATTGGAAATAATACAGAAATACTTTTCACATTAAGTGTGGATATAATTTAAATTAACAATAGCCACAATCACAACCCTTTAGTACCTTCAGGACACTTTTGCAAATATCAGCTATTGCTGGATGTAGCTACCGTAATAGATCAGAGCCTTCAAATTCTAGACCTGACTCTCTCTTCTCTGCTAGTGGCTCTCTGCTCCTTCAGTTTTGAGTACAAGAACATCCTTTTAGAGACCATAAGCTGCTATCTGACCTCTAGTGACAAAAATAAAAGCTTGGTCATTATGCACCCCCCACCCCACAACACCTCACCAAGGCATAGCAGAACATGGCACCAGTTTGAAACTGCAAATTACTCTCTAGATCTGGGCCAAATGATGTGTGGTACATGCCACACGTTTTCTGTGTAAATGGCCAAGNGGGATGCAATTTATTTGGAGAAAAGCAGCAGATTTTCAAAATGTGACTTCTGTAGGTGTGACTATGTTACTAAAGCCCAGAGAAACAGACAGAATAGAATAATTGGGCTCAGTGGCTGAGACTCAAACACTTCTTGAACTCTGTGCCCTGAGGACTGCTATGACATAGAGTTTCCAGGACAGTGGCATGCACTGCAGAAGGAAAGTGGGGTGTGTGAAAGACACTTCTGAAGGCAGAGAACTTCTCTGCCAGTAACATAGTAATGAGTGGGCAGGGGGCACAAGGCAGCCTGCAAGCCCAAAGGAAGCATCTCAAAGCTTGTTTATACCTGCTTTACAACTAACCCCTCATCTGCCAAGGAAAGCTCTGCCAGCCTTGGAAAAGCAAGAGCTGCAGCTTTGAAATGCTGTATATAATTTTATTTTATAGTGGAGTTGGAAAGTCACCAGCCCTGTCTCAAATGCTTCTTTTTTCTATTTGTAACAACTTTATTAAATACTTCATATGTAATAAAATCCATCCTATAATGTGTACAAAATAGCTTTTAGTGTAGTCCCAGAATTGAGCAAACATCACCACCGTCTAACTTGAGAACATTTTCATCACTCTCAAATGAAACCCAATGTCCATTAGCAGCCACTCCCTANTTCCCCTCTATCCAAGTACCTGGCAACCACTAATCTGCCGTCTGTCTGTGGATTTGCTAGCTCTGGGCATTTCAGAATATGGGATATTAGAGTGTGTAGCATTTATATTTGGCTTCTGCCACTTAACATGTTTTCAAGGTTTACCCTGTTTTATTTTTCATTTCTTTTTGAGATAATGTCCATGTAGCCCAGGCTGACCTCAAATTTACTATGTGGTTGATGCTGGCCTTAAACTCCTGATACTCCTCTGCCTCTATCTCAGAATTGCTGGGATTATAAGCATAGGCTAACATATCTGGCATGACTGTTTATAAAAATAAATAATATTCTATTGTGTCGACAGTCTTCATTTTCTCTTTTATTTTTGAGACTTGGTCTCATGTAGCCAAGGTTCCAGTAATCCTCCTGTCTCAGCTGTCTGAGGGCTAGAATTTCAAGTGTGAGCACCACACCTGCCATGCTTATTATGTTATTAGTTGGTGGGCATGTGTGTTGTTTCTCCCTTGGTGCTTGTCAACAGNACTGCTATAAGGATGTGTGGAGTCTCTGAGGCCAGTTCTTGANGGAGTTAGTTCACAGTGGAACTGTTGCTTTTGTGAACTGTGTGTTTACATTCTGAGGGGCTGTTTATTTCCCCCAGCAGCTCTTCTGCTTTATATTCTCACCAGAAAAGTTCAAAGATTCTCCCTTTCTTGTTACAATTATTTTTCCTTTTAAGGAAATTACCTTAACAGCCATCTTAGTGAATATTAAGTGGTACCTTGTAGCTTTGATTTACATTTCTCTGTGACTGATTGTGTTCAACATAATTTCCTGTGCCTGTGGGCCATGTTGATGTCTTTGGAGAAATTTTAGTCTATTTAAGCCCTTCATCCTTTTATATTTGGGCCATTGATTTGCTATTGAATTGCAGTGCTTCCTCCTACATTGTGGCAGGAGACCTTTAACAGGCATGTGATTTACAAATGTATTTTTTTTTTTTTCTGTGTAGCTTTGGCGCCTTTCCTGGAACTCACTTGGTAGCCCAAGCTGGCCTTGAACTACCTACCTCTGCCTCTGGAGTGCTGGGATTAAAGGTGTGCGCCACCACTGCCCGGCCAAATGTATTTTTTTTTTAACCATCTTGTGAGTCATCTTCACTTATGTGATATGTCCTCTGATGCATGGTAGATTTTAATTTTTGTAAAGGACAACTTATATTCTCCCCTTTTCTTTTGTTGCTTGTCATTCCTAAGCCTTTAGTGTCAATTCCAAGATAGTCACAATTTCCTGTTTTACTTTCCTCTAAAAACATTATAGTTTTAGCTCTGACACATCATTTAGATCATTGATTCACTATGAGTCAAATTTTGTATATGGTGTGAGGTTGAGATGTAGGCTAATTTCATCATGTGTCGGGGAGGGTATATGTGGTGTATCACATATATATGCATGGGTATGAGCCCATGTACATGCATAGAGACTAGAGAAGACATTAGGTGGTCTGCTCTGTCACTCTCTACTTTACTGTTCTGAGACAAGGTCTATCACACTGACTGCAAGCAAGTCCCAATGATCCTCCTGTCTCTGCCTCCAACAGCGTTGGGGTTACAGCCAAGTGTGGCACTGCCCAGCTTTTTCCATGGGTGCTGGAATCTGAACTCAGGTCCTCATGCTTGTACAGCAAGTACTCTTACCCCATGAGCCATCTATGCAGCACCTAATTTTATCCCTTTCTACGAAGATATCCAGTTATACCAGCACCGTGAGAAGAAATTATTTCTTCCTCACTGTATTATTTTTGCACCTACATCAAAAATTAATCAACCATAGACACATGTGTTTCTTTCCATACTCTTAATTGTATTTTACTGCTCTATAGGTCTAACCACTTACTAATACTATACTATTTTAGTAAGTTTTGAAATCAGAAACTATGAGTTCATATTGTTCTTTTAAAAATATTATTTTGTCTATTCAGAACTCCCTGCAATTCCATGTGAATTTTATGATCAGCTTTTATATTTATGCAAAAGAGGTTACTGAGATAATAAGGATTGTGTTTAATCTGTNTATCAGTTCTGAGATTATTATTGATATTGTCTTCTGAGCTAGAAATACAGGACATTTTCCATGTTTATATTGGTTTAATTTTCNATAGTAGCATACATAGATTGTTATGTTCATATATTATACTTGCTTGGATAAGTTTATCTCTGAATTTTCATCTTTTAAGACCACTATAAATAGAATTATAATTTTATTAATTTCATTTTCAAATTTTCCATCACTGATATTTAGAAATATATAATACAGTAGGTTCTTGTATATTAACCTAACCTTATATCTTGTAAACTTACAAAATTAACTTATTAGATCTAATAACTTCTGTATATTCTATGTATATACATAGGATAATGTATATAATATGTATGCATATAAAATTACACATTTTATATGTGTATATTTTCTTAATTACCTGTTCTAAGCAATTAGAAAATTGCAGGGGTTGGGAGGTAAATTTTGGCTAACACCTTGATTGGATTAAGAGGCAACAGAACGTTAATGAAGCACTCCTGAAGTGTCTGTGAGGCATTTCCAGTGAGAGAAGCTTGTTTCCCCAAGTGAAGGAAAGGTGAGGAAGGATAAAGTGAGCTTCCTATTCAACCACAGACCACACTGTTCCTGCCACCATGACTTCCTAGCCACCAGGGACTGTATTTCTCTGAACTGTGAGCCAAAATAAGTTCTTCCTCATTTACATATTTGGTCACAGGGAAGAGAAAAGCGACTAATAGGACACTTGGGAATAGAGGTGGGAAAAGTCCATATCCTTGATTTGCTCTTCATCATTAGAGGAATGTAGTAGTTGAAAAGGGTAATGTGTTATTCTTTTGGTGGGAAGACAGCCAGATACTATGATGCGACATCTAAATCCAGACAAATCTGCATTCAAAATAGTTTTGGGGAGTGGCAAATTAGTGCTTTTCACAAGAATGTGTACACAGTACTGTGAGATCAGCACCACCAAGAGAGTTTACGTTCTATCACTTGACCCAATTAATTTCCTTAGCCCTAGTTCTCAGTNACATGAACCAAACATAAAACCACGTAATCCTGACCAATGGAACTCCATGCTAACTGCTCATGGGTCATGAGGTTACTGCTGTCTCTCATGTGTACTTCCTTCAATAGGCAGGTCATACCCCACTAGGAAACTGATAGGAAAATGGCAAAACCATAGAAAATTCTAGCACCTTTTAATTCTTTATAATGAAAGCAGTTGAGGGTCATAGAAAGAAGTGACTTACAAGATGCACAAACAGGACCTTGAAGACACTGGCCTACCAACATCTCAGTCATCACCCCATAAGCCTCAAATTCACAACACTGCAGTTTGTACAACAGGCTGGCTTAACGAGGCTCTTGCAAATGCAAAAGAGCAGTCATTAACTCCTCACACGAGACCTCAGTAAATGAGGGCTGCAACAAGCTGTTGCCAACAAATGACAGCAATGGGAGGGACCTGGCTACAGCATTCTCTAAACACTGGACAGGGATACAGCCTGCNGAAAGAAGACGAGACCTACTGGTCAAAGCTGAGGGACAGGCAGGTATACATCACCAAGGAAATTCCTAGGGCCCAGAAAGCAGGGTAGGAGGTTGGAAGACACTTATTCTTTGGGAGATATCCAACTGCTTGTTTCAGTAAAGTCTTTGTCCCCTTTACCTGACTCCTGTGCAGCCTTTTATAACGTTCTCCAGAGGAGGTAAAAGCAAAGGGTCACATGATCACTACAGAAGACAGGATGGTTAAAAATGTATTTTGGTAAACAAAAAAAATGCATTTGGTGCATTAGCATATAAGTAATAACAGCATTAAGAAAAAATAACGCTGAGCATGATGGTGCATGTCTTTAATTCCAGCACTAAAAGGCAGAAGTGGGTGGATTTCTATGAGTTCAAGGCCAGCCTGGGCTACATAGTGAGTTCCAGATTAGCCAAAAATACATAGTAAGACCCTATCTCAAAAAACAAACTAACTGGGGCTGGAGAGATGGCTCAGTGGTAAAGAGCANTGACTGCTCTTTCAGAGGACATGGGTTCAATTCCCAGCTCACACATGGCAGCTCACAACTATCTGTAACTCCAGTTCCAGGGGATCCGACAGCCTCACACAGACATACATGTAGGGAAAACAACAATGCATATAAAATCAAAATAAATAAATCATTAAAAAAACTAACAAACAAAGAAAAAGAATTAATTGCCAAAAAAGAAAAATAAGCCACATAATTAATACAGGTCCTAACAAGACAGGAAACTAGACTATTCACAGGTTGACCCTGTCTCAGGAATGCCTCAATTTCTATCCTTAGAATGGTAAAAAGAAATTAGTGGGTGGTGCACACCTTTAATCCCAGCACTATGTGAGTTCAAGGCCAGCCTGATCTATACTGCAAGTTCTAGGACAGCCAGGACTATATAGAAAGGCCCCTGTCTCAAAACAATAACAACAACAAAAGAAATTATTGGATGAAGTNACAGCCTTCACACAGCCAGGTTCTGCCTGTGGTCACTAGCCACAAGGATGCAGTTAAGATTTCCTACGTACTGCCAAGGGTAGGCGCTGAGTAAAGTAACTATTTCATCCTAATGCTGAGGTCCAAATTGGACCCGGCTGCATAACTGCATTACACTAGAGTGGAGGAAAATCAGTTGGGAAAGAGCATTCCTACTGAATTTAAACAATAAGGTATTTCATTTATTCTTCTACAACCACGAAAACTTGGGAAAAAAAAAACATCTAGGAGATCTACATTCGATCTTTTTACTTTACAGAAACAGAGAAGAAGATTGATCAAGGCCAGTGGCTACAGCTAGTGGCAAGGTTTAGACATAAAGAAAAGCATGCTCCCCTTCAATGTTAATTCAGGGTCAATGGGGCACCATTTGAAATGTGTCCATAAAACAGAGCACAGAACCATCCCGAGGACCCGATGTAGCTCTGNAATATGAATTGTGCTTTCACCTCATCTGCTTTCCACAATCAACATTTAAAGATGCACATTGGAGTTGGAGAGGAGGCTCAGTAAGTGGAGTGCTTATCCTGCAAGTTCAAAGACCTGAGTTTGGATCCCCAGAGCCCATAAAAAACAGGCTGTGGTGGCACAAGTCTCTAACTCCACAGTTTCTAACTGAAACGGGAGACAAAGACAGGAGCCTTCCTAGAAACTCACAGGCCAGCTAACCAGGTGTTAACATGCAGCAGCAGACAACAAAGAGACCCTGTCTCAAACAAGGTAGAAAGAGAGGGCCCACATCCAATCTGATCTCCATACCCATACCATGACACCTGAGCACCTGTGAGAGCATGCATGCATGCACGCATGCACACACACACACACACACACACACACACACACACACAACTGAAGTCAGTAAATCCTACAGTTTAAGCCTCCATCTCTTAAGGAAGGATTATCACAGCAAACTGTCTCATCAAATATTATCTTCAAAAGAAAACCAGGCCTCCCACAAACACCTTCTTCTTAGGATAACACTGGAGTGAAATTGTGTTGGGTATGCATACTGGTGTGAGGGAGAGCACTAGAGGCAGTCTACGGGGAGAAGCCAAGGCACTTAGTAGGATTCCAAGAGGAATGTGAGGTTCCCATTTTTCTTCTCAGAATGAGCACTAGAGAACACACAGCAGCTGTGACGTTGGTGCACATTCAACTGTGGCCCAGCTCTGCTCCAAGGCTCTGAGCTGAGGCCATCAAGGACTAGTTGCCCCTGTTTAAACATGTTTCCTTCTCACACTGAAATCAGGAAACAGGCTCTCGGGGTTAGAGGAAAGTTAACTTGCCTCATGGCACTGGGTTTTGCTGGGCTATTTCCTGGCCTACACTATAAAGTATTTCTGCTAGAGCTTTCCCCTGACTTCTAGTGTGTTCTCAAATCAGAAAAAAAGAAATTTTATAACATGGTTGCTATTCTGTTTTAGTCTAAAAGAGCATACAATGTATGCTCTCTAGTTTTCTTAGAAATAAATTATCCCCAAAATAAATAAGTAAATAAATTATCTCAGCTGCACACAGAACCAAAATTGAAGCCTTCAATATTTTTGTTCTCTTAAACAAAACAAAACAAAAGGTGAACCCATGGTCCTTTGGTTACAGGCCACAGACTACTCTATGGATGTGGCCTGAGGCATAGAGAACTATGCAGAAGATTCTCAGGGAACATTTTTAGTTTCTGCTTGAACAAGAGAATGATCACCTGTTTTTGTTTTTGCCTTTTGCAATTTAATTTGTGTTAGTATAAAGAGCTCACAAGAATGATTGGATTTTGGGAGAAAAATGCTTTAAAGAGGGCTGGAGCGATCTCGAGGAAGTAAGAGAGCTTGCGTTCCTGCAGAGGACTGAGTGTGGTTTCCAGCACCCATGTCATGCAGCTTATAATTGCTTGTAGCTCCAGCTTCAGAGGATCTGATGTACGCTTCTGACCTCTGCAGGCACCTGCACACATATGACATATATTCTTGTAGCTCCAGCTTCAGAGGATCTGATGTACGCTTCTGACCTCTGCAGGCACCTGCACACATATGACATATATTCATACACACACACACACACACACACACACACCTGTCTCTTATACACATCTAGATGTGTATAAGAGACGGGTTCTGGAATATAGTTTAAGATGTGTTACATTTGTTTATGCTCTAGAATATTTGTTTAATGATGCAAAGATGGGTTGCATTCTTTTATGTTGCATTTGTTTAGCTCTGTAAAGCTGTGTTACTTTGCCTGTCCAAAACACCTGATTGGTCTAATAAAGAACTGAACGACCAACAGCTAAGCAGGAGAGGGATAGGCAGGGCTTCCAGGCAGAGAGAATAAACAGAAAAAGAACGAGAAAGAGAGGAATGAGAAAAGGAGAAGCAGAGGAGGACTCCAGGGGCCAGCCACCCAGCCATACAGCCAGCCATGGAGTAAGAAGTAATGAAATANATATGTATATATAGAATAAAGTGGGGTAAAAAGCTCAGAGGCAAAATGTAGAAGAAGAGAAACAGGATAATTTAAGTTAGAAAAGCTGGCTAGAAACAAGCCAAGCTAAGGCGGGCACTCATAAGTAAGAATAAGTCTCTGTACTTATTTGGGAACTGGGTGGCAGGCCCCTAAAGAGTAAAAACAAACAAACAAAAANAACCAACTACAACACAGAAAGTAGAAATAAATCTTTTTAGAAAAAAAGATGCCTAATGAAGCCAACCCTGTCATATTGTTTCTGTGGAAACCTCAAGTCAGATTCACTAACAAACCAACCATCCCAAAAACTTGAATTTTCATTTGAGGACTGAAAGCCCTTTCCATCAAGGGTCCACTATGGATCCTAGAAGGAACATCAACTAACCCAGCAAGTGGTTTTTCACTTCAAATTCTAAGAATCCCTGGTTGACATTTTTGTTTTTAAATTTACAATGAATTTCATTTTGGGAGTTTAAAAATTGCTTTTATACTTTCTTTTTTCTTTAAATAAAGTTAGTTTAGGGCAAATATTGGAGGGATTAAGGAAGTAGGTGGGGGAGTGCTTTGAAGATAAGATTGCANTGAAAGATAACATTAATGTGTTCTCTGACCCTGAAAGATACTCTACCTTCTTATGAACAGCAATTTCACCAATTGCAAAACAGAAATAAAAACAGAGCACACCCCATAATGCTTTGACAAAGGTAAAGGACATAGTGTCTGGAGTATTCTGACATGCCAAAGCATCAGACATTATTGTCTGTTACTAAATTATAGATTTACAAGTGTGATCTCTTTAAAATACTGTTGTTTCTATTTTATTGATTGCAGCTCTGAGTTTGATTATTTCTTGCTGTCTACTCTTTTTGGGTGTGATTTCTTCTTTTGTTCTAGAACTTTCAGGTGCTGTTAATGGATAATTTTCTTGATACATACCAACTACCAAAGTTATATTAAAATCAGAAAAACAATTTAAACAAGCCTATCACCCCTAGTGAAATAGAGGCAGTAATGAAAAGTAAAGCCCAGAGCCAGATGGTTTTAGCACACAATTCTATCAGACTTTCAAACAAGAGTTAATGCCAATACTCCTCAAATTATTCCACAAAATAGAAATAGAATGAACATTGCCCAGCTAATTTTGAAGCCACTGTTACTCTGATACCCAAACTACATAAAGATTTAACAAAGAAAGAGAATTATAGACCAATTTCCCTTATGAATATACATGCAAAAATTCTCAATAAAATACTTGCAAACAGAATCCAAGAACATATCAAAAAGATCATTCACCCTGAGTAAGTAGGCTTCATCCCAGAGATTCAGGGATGGTTCAATATATGTAAGTAGATAAATGTAATTCACCACACCAACAAACTGAAAGAAAAGAAAAAAAAGCCGCATGATCATCTCATTAGACGCAGAAGAGGTTTTTGACAAAAGTCCTGAAGAGACCAGGGATACAGGGGACATACCTCAACAAGGCAGTTTACATCAAGCCCATAGCCAACATAAACTTAAATTTGGAGATACTCAAAGCAATTCCACTATACCTACTCCATATAGTACTTGAAGTCTTAGCTAGAGCAATAAGATTAAGGGGATACAAATTGGAAAGGAAGAAGTCAAAGTAGCTTTATTTGCAGATGATATGATAGTATACTTAAGTGACCATAAAAATTCCACCAGGAAACTCCTACAGCTGATAAACATCTTCAGCAAAGTAACTGGATATAAAATTAATTAGCAAAAATCTGTAGCTACACTATATACACAAGACAATTGGACTGAGCT
>LZPO01035896.1:21266-33460 GCA_001675575.1 Neotoma lepida | reverse complement strand
TGTTCTATGTAACCCACATGGCTTTTTTTTTTTCACGGTCTGCCTGTGCCTTTTCAGCATCTCTGTGTTTATGGAGTCTGTACTTGGGATCCACTTGCCACAAGTAATGCACTGCTTTCCAAGGCTACTTTATGTGTATCAGTTCCCTGCCACATACTGCCTTAGCCTCACAGGGCTCTCTTTGAAATATGAGTGAACATTTCCATGACCTTGTAAGTCTTTCCTGAACACCCAGTATCGAAGGTGAAAGCAACTCCTGTTAGCATCTCAAGTGGCAGTGCAGATGCCTAGGCCAATGTCAGCAGCACCTCTGAGTGGCAGAGCAATGGGACTTGTGTAACACATATGAAGTCAGATGTATGCAAGCAGGTCCCTTGGGTGCTCTTTGCAAAGCAAGTCCTGCAAGTGAGGTTACTCGTTATGACCTCTGAACCTACAGTGGGTGAGGTTTAGCCAATTCCTGAGATGCTCCCCAAAACAGATTTCTTTGCCAAGAGTGGTGACACACACCTTTAGTCTCAACACTCTGGTGGNAGGCAAATTTCTGTCAGGTTGAGGTCAGCCTGGTCTATATAGTATAAGGCCAGGCCAGCCAGGGATACATGGTGAGACTCTGTCTCAAGTAAAAACAAAGGAACAGAAACAAAACAACAGCAGCAAAAAGATCTTTCCTATCATCCTGCTTCAAGTCNTTTGGCTTCTTTTTAGCAGGACACATCTTCACAAATCACATATTTCCTGACCTCAACTTTATATGCATGTCTTTTCTCAGAAGACAGCAGGTTTTTCCAGTCTGTCTGCTCTAGAGTTTGTCCCCTGTTCTCACTATTTTGCTATGACAATATCCTGAGAGAAGGAACTTCAGAGATACAATGTTTGCTTTGGCTTAGAGTTTCATAAATTTAGTCCATTATGGTTGAGAGCACAAGACAGAGCAAAGCAGCTTACATCGTGATCTCCAGGAAGAAGAACATCAGGAGGAACAAGAGGAGCAGGGAGAGGAGGACGAGAAGGAGGACCCAGAGGACAAAGACCAGGAGGAGAGAGTATTAGAATGCCTGCATTGCAAACTTTCTCCTTTTAACACTGTATTCACCCAGCCTCCAAGACTATAGAATGGAATTGGCTATATTCACTGTGACTCTTACAACTTATTAATTCTCTCTCTAAATACCTTCACAAACATACCCAAAAGTATACTTCATTGATCTCCTTGGTACTTCTCCAAATCCATTCAGATGACAATTAAAATTAACCACCCCAATAAATCTATTGTTTTTATTGTCTTTTTTCTTCTCTATATCAAACAGCATCCCCATTTCCTTCATTAACCTGATCAGAAATGTATGGAAATCATAACCTATGTTGTTATTTTCATTTGTCTAACAATAACATGTTCGAAAATGTTTACCTTACACTTTCTGTCTAGTACAACCATTTTATAGGCAGTTAGCCCATAAGGCTGCCAGAATTTTCTTTCCAATACTAAAAAACGTAATTTCACAACAGTAATGAAACATTTAAGATTAATATTGTATGATACAGTCTCTCTTCATGTTTTCACCTTCAACTTTCTTCTGGCATTGTTTGAGATGAATGGTTCTCAACCTGTGGGTCATGACCCCTCTGGCAATTCTCTACTTCCAAGAGTATTTACATTACAATTCGTAACAGTAGCAAAATTACAGTTATAAAGTAGCAATTAAAATAATTTTATGGTGGGGGGGTGTCACCACAGTATGAGGAACTGTATTAAAGGGTTGCAACATCAGGAAGGTTGAGAACCACTGCTCTAGAATAAGTCTACCCTTGGAAAGGCCAAAAGTTTTGTTCTTCCTTACTGCTGCTTCTTTATGGTTGTTTAAATCTAATATGGGAGTCATCATATAGAGGTGAAGAGCAGGGCCACTGAAGGCATACACTACTTATGTTTCTGTTCCCTCACCCATAGAATTCAAATGAAAATACCTATGAGACAGTTATGGGAGCTACATGGGCTTTTGAGGGAGTGTAAACGAGTATGGTAGAAAAGCCTATGAAATGCAGACTTCCTCATTTGCCTGTTTTATTGCTGCGCTTGCAGAGCCTTGATTTCTTCTAAACTTATGCTGAGTCTATGCTGAGATGCTTGTCTCTTCTGTGTTGGCCTTCTTAGTTTTCACGGTGCTATAATTGTATTCATTTGTGACTCTCAAAACAAAGAAAGTTATCCAGAAGTAGAGTTTTTCTTTTCACTCTTTATTGTCAACCTCTAGCACAAAGTTGGAGGAACGTCCTATTAATTAGTGGTAATTTGTTTCTTTTATACATAAACAATATTGATAATTGACAGTTCTCACTCAGTTCATCCCTTTTGTTTTGATGTGCAGTGTGTTTTTAAGACATGGAGTAGAACATTTTAAGAGTAAAGCTTTACCTCAAAATAATTTATAACAAACCACTTTTAAAAGGACAGAATCATAATTTATTTTATCTGGAATTTTACCAGTTTTACTGTACATTTTCATAAAGAAACAAAGTAGAAAAACTTTTAGAGCTAACTCAGTAAATATTAACACCCAGTAAGCCACATTTTCTGAGATCACATGCTGTAGTGAAACTGGGCACAATGAGACTATAATAAGAAATGTTTCCATAAACGCTTCTCTGAAGGATGCTGGGTACACTCATGTTCCACAACACACACTTTTAGGACTAGTTAGGAATAACTAGAGACATGTAACTGTATATAATTAATAGAATTAGGACATTAAAATAGCATAGTAAACATATATATATATATATAAACAGAATTGTTTTGCTTAATTAATACAGAGTCTAGAAAGGTCTTCATTTTAATTTAGATTATAGATGTAAACCATCAATGATTTGAATGTAAAATANGTCAGGGAGATGAAGATTACAATCCAAGTCATGAAAGTAAAAATCATAAGCACAAAATTTAAAAACATACAAAAGCTTTCAGAAAGGCATAAAGCAGTTTGGAAATTCTTTCTGAGCCTGACAATAAATCTGAAAAATGAAAAAAGCAGTACACTCCAAATTCTGGGTGTCAATTTCTACTCAAGTCTGATAAAAAATTAGTATTTGTTAACAAACATAGTGTGGAAGGTATATATTCTTATGATATCAATAATGTAATCACTAAGTTTATAACATT
Organism: Neotoma lepida; assembly: GCA_001675575.1. Lineage (NCBI taxonomy): Eukaryota > Metazoa > Chordata > Mammalia > Rodentia > Cricetidae > Neotoma > Neotoma lepida. Next base: position 30,300 of record LZPO01035896.1, on the reverse strand, counting down.
TGTGAAATAGTAAATAATAAACTGTTATGATTCACGGTAATGATGGTGTATTATTATTATTATGTTAATTGAGTAATGGACACAGGACCAAAGGACAAATATATTCTAGATTCTGTTCTTTTCATATTAGAAAAACAAAACACCTGGGTATGTAAAATGGGTTGCACCAAACAACGTGCTATTATTTTTATACTAAAAAGCTTCAAAGAAAAATAATTTCCAAAGCCTCTTTAGTCACCAAGTTGCCCTTACACAAGAGGAATGTGATGAGTTAAGTGTAAATGCATAAGCAACATGTGGATTGAGTTTTCTTTAAAAATACACAAGGGTTTAAAAATTAAGGAGAAAAAAGTNTTTGGCACAATGCATTTTTGGTGAAGCCAAACCAAAAAACATTTGAGACAGTTTCAGATTGTAGTATAACCTTCAACATTTCTGGTTTCTGGGTAATAAATCTTCCTAGGAGTTAACGCTATCTTTAGGAGAACAAAAGTGCTAAACCCTGCACCAGGTATGGATATGAATGAAGAATGCTATAAGGGTCTGTACTGAGTTTCTTTCTCTCTTTTCTAAAGTAACTCTCCCACCCTAAACTTTCGAACAAATGCCCACCACATGTGTCATGCTCTATGTCTATTTCATTATTTCTTCATNATGTTTCTATTTCACGTAGTAGAAGAGACAACATCTGAATGTGTGTAAGAAAAATGTCAATCCTCCCCTAGTGGTAGGATTAATTTGACCATAACTTGTACTCTCAGATTGATTCAAATGAGTTCTGAACTTGAATTATTTTTTTTAAATACTTTTCAGCCTTGTTTAATTCGGACCTCTCCCTATATATTAGCCAGAATGATACTTTCTGAGAATATTTTGTTTGTTTGTAGAGGCAAGGATTGCTATGATACTTGAAAGTTTGTCATTTTTTTTTTAAACTGACTGGTTGGTAAGTTAAGATGATGGAATACGTGCTATGAAGGCAGTTTCTATGCTGACAGCCTTCAACTGGAAACATAACAAATTAAAAACCAATACTTTTATTTTTGCTTTTTGCATCTGATTTATCTAGTAGCTTTACTCAAACATGTCATTTTAAGACCTGGACACCATTGCCTTTTTTTTTTTTTAGCTGAGTGTGATATTGACCAACTTGCTGATCCTTAACTTCTCCCAGCTACTTTGCAGTACTCTCTCCTCTCTTGTCACATTTGTATTAAACATTGAAGGCTGAAAATTATTCTACTCCAGCCATTAAACTTCAGGTGTATGAAAGAGAAACCACCAGTTTCTTTCTTCCCTTCAATATACCCTCATATCTGGGTTGACAGAAATTTAATATTTCTAATGAAAAATAGTGGCTGGAGGANCTNAATGATAGTTCACTGCCTCACATGCACAAGGCTCTTGCTTCTAANCCCCATGGAAAGTTACTGCTTTTCCAGTTTATAAGCTTTAATAAGTACCCACTNATCAAAAGCTTAATTGCTAGTTAGAATTTCCAAAAGCTATATTTACTCAATAAATACGTGCTGAAGGAGAAATTAATTCCTTACATTCATGGTACTTAAATCACAGCCACACCTATCTCCACACTACAACTACTTCTAGAAGCTTCCAAATGCTGCAGAAAGAAAGATGGTCCTTTAAATTTATCCACACCCTTATTTTTGAAAATTGTGAATATGTTTCATATGATTTTTGCACATGTCCTTGAAGTTACACGTAATAAAAGAGAGTATCCGCTATATAGCTCAGGTTAATCTATCTAAAGGCTTAAAGGGAACTTAAATTTTAATCCAAGTGGTCACACACATTAAAAAAAAAATGTCAGCAGATGAATCAATGTACATGGTTGAAGTGAAAATCAGAGAAATTCCAAGATTTGACACAGTGTCACTGGCTCTGTGTTAGTGTTCTACATGCAAAGAGGCCACCAGAAGTTAAGTACAATTCTAAGCAAACATCAAGCTAGCAGGTACTTCAATACCACAACACAAGTCAGAATTCAAAGGGAGTTTGAGGTATAGACTTCCGATATCTTCATTTCAGCTATTTGCAAAGGCTTTGAAATCTAGAGCAGAGAAATCACCAGTTGTGAGATAAATCAGTTTGCTTCATTGTGTCATAGCAGTAATAAGAAAGGAATGATCCAATCTGTTTGTCTTGAATATTGTCCCTTCTCCTCAGATTAGCAGTTTACCAANGACAACAGCATACCATCCATTTCATATGCATGTCCTGAAAAACTTTCCAATTTCAATGGGTCNTTCTCAGTAAAGTATCTTTAACTTATTTAAGTTTTGAAAAAGAAAATACACATGAATATATATTTGATTTGGCTGGAAAGGACAGCATGTCTTTTGTATCACTAGATAACATACATTAGACAATATTGTTATTTAAGAAAATTTTAAGGAAACTATTTTAATCCCATGTGTGCAGAACCCACCTGGAAGTCTTGTTACAATACAAATTTTGATTTAGTAGATGCGGGTGAAGCTAAAACCTCTTCATTTCTACTGAGTTTTGCTTCTGTATCATTTTGATCATGAGCAAATTACTTCAGCTTCTACTCTTAAATTGCCTCATTTATAAAATGGATGAGTATAAACTAGAATGTGGANATAAGGGAATTCTCCCCCCTATTCCCACATCCCCTTGGCTAAAATTCAACCATGTTCTTGACAAAGTACACCACATTCTACATTTTACATGAAATGCCAACCATACTTTTCTTCTCTTTAGTTGCTGAAACTCTGAGGAAGCCATCAAAGCAACAGATCCAGNGGATTAAATTTCAGGGAAGAGCTGATAACAGAGGTCACCAGCTTTTGTTCCTCATTGAGACGTGCGTTCAACACAGACCTTCAGAGAGAGCCAGGCTCACCCCAGTACTGAATTCCAGTTGTTCTTTCTTCTGTCCCATGTCACTTTACTCTCAATTTTGTTGCCTGTAATCACCTCCCCCGTAAACCAGGTTTTCAGAAATCTTTCTTTCAATCTCTGCTTTCAGCGTTACTGATTCATTAGCAAGTTTTGCATCAGCATACAGGGAGGAAAACTTTGGCTGATAGGGTAGCTCTAAAAAAAAAAAAAAAAAAAAAAAAAAAAACTGTAGTGAGAAAACAGTAATTTTGGAAGCTGTTAAATTAGCTGGCATCTTTATTGGTGACTCCATTGGAGGATCTTAGTATATGTAACTATGATTGTCTTTTCCAATATACACTCTGTAATATTGTTTTTGTTTGGTAGGTGTGGCCTTGCTAGAGGAAGTATATTACTGGGGGCAGGCTTTGAGGTCTCAAAAGTCTTTGGCTGTTTTGAGTTCATTCTCCCTGCTTCTTGTTTGTGGTTCCGGAAGTGAGCCCTCAGCTGCAATTCCCACTGTTATGTCTGGTGCTTGCTGCCACACTTTCCAGCAGTGGTGGTGATAAACTCTTATCCCTCTTATCTATAAAGCCCCAAATAAACCTTTCCTTCTATTCTTGTCCATGGAGTTTTATTACAACAGTAGAGAAGTAACTAATACCCCAACTCTGAACAATTATTAAAGCTTAACATGGGATAAAAACTTTTCTGAGGAGTGGAAATGAATTCTATAATACAAAGTGCTCTGTATGAAAGCCTCTAGACCNGATTGAAATTGCGTCTGCATTTGTAAAGAACCAATGAACCCTCCCATAACATCCCACCTTAGTGCTGATTCTTGACTTTTNGGCACACTTATTNGTATGAGTATCACACGAAGCTTGCACACTCTATACATGGGAACTAGGGAATGTGATATGATTACTGTTAAGATAACTCATTATTATAGGCTAACATTCTGAACTCAAAAAAAGCTAAAATATCAAAAAAAATATTATGGATAAAGTGTACCCAGGATGTAATACAGCTGCCTCTTATTATCATACCCCAAATTTACACAAAGAAAATAATCCATCTTATTTAAGATTTGACCTGGCCATAGTGGTGTNTTGATTTCTTTTTCCATGCTGAGAACAGAACCCAGTGTTTTAAGCATATTGCACAAATACTCAACCNCTGAGTGATTCTCCTAGCTGTACCAACCAACTTCCTTTGATAAGCTATGCTGTGCTCAGATGGCACACAGTTATAATCGCTGCATTTGAGAGACTGAGGTACAAGTATGATGAATTCCCGCTAAGCCTGGGAACAGTAGTGTGATCCTGTCTCAAAATTAAACAAATGAATAAACATTCAAACAATAAATAAGAAAGAAAGTCAACCACCAAACAACCAACAGTGATGAATGCTACCTAAANTTTTGAGTAAGGTTCTCAGCCTCTAACCACAGATTAGTGAACACCAGATGTAAGGTGAAGCATGGGTTTTAAAATGTTTGAAGACCTGTTGAGTAGATAGGTTATATTCACTTACATTCATTCGTTTATCCATTAGAAGTTTCCCACTGGTCACTCTCTGATGTTACAACACCATCACAGTGAAATATTTGCTTGTGTAGTTACCAGGAAACAAAATGGTAAAAGTATTCTGCCACAATCGCTAGAAAACCCAACTAACCTTTCACATAATAAATTATATATAAAAAGAAGTTTTAGGACATTCTTATAGCAAAAACATGTACAAGTAGGGATTTTACATGGTGGGGTGATTCCCAACATTACACTGGAGAACTCCAGAAATTCCGCTGTTCAAGGAGAAACAACTTTTTTCCTCTTGACTTTCATTTTTTATGAACACTAATATAGTTTGTGGCAAATTTTCCTAGACCTTTTCCTTTCTCTTATCCTTTCATATGACAGTCATTGAACTTTCAGCCTACTCAGCTTTTTANTTCAGTGACTACTTAGGTAGCATTCAGTATACCTTTTCCAGTGATCAATTTCTTCTCTCTTGGTTTAGATTTGATTAGATGTCAGACACTTTTCTAGGTTGGCAAAATCTGAGGTGGGATAAAGGATGCCATTTCCATAATAGCCTTTTCATGTAAGTGAAATGACATGACAGCAAGGAATTCAGCTTGCTCTACCACAATGTGTTTTTGTTTTTATCCCTATTCTTGCAATAACTGTATTCACAAACACAATGTGTCCTGGAGTCCTTTTATTTCGGTAGTACTGCAGCTGGATAAAACTCTGCAGGGACTATCTCTTCATTGGTATAGCCTANGTTCTTCCCCAGAGCATCTACCTTGATTCTCTCTGATTTAACATGTATAAATCTAATACCTGAAATAAAACTTTTATTTGAGAAAAAGGAAGAGCTTCAACTTTGTGAACTCTACAATTCCATATGCAAGGTGACTCTTATCTAATTGATTCCATTTAAAACAGAACCACTTATCTCAGGGAAATGAACTTGAATGAAATTGTAAGTAGGTGAGAGTATGAATAGACATGCTATGGTTAATTAATATNAAACATAATCATTTTATCAGACAAGGAATGCACAGTGAATAAATATGAATAGTTAGAGTCTTTCATAACATTTCTGAAGAAATAATAGACATTTTTCCATGTTTCATCTGTATATATTATATCTAAAGTTTCTAAGAAAAAAATCCTTAGAATCACAGAATGTCAGAAGAGGAATGACATCAAAGAACATCCAACTCCCATTCTCCCTTTTTCCCAGGGGAAGCTAGATGTTATTGAACTTGCACATCAGCAAATAAAGCACAACAATCTTTTATCTGGTCCTAGCTATAGGCTCCCTTTCTGACCTTCTAATAAATGCAATGAAGATGATAACAGGAGTATAAAATGGCCATACCATTGGATAACTAGGTGGTATACATGGGTGCTCTTAAAGAATTTGTCATATACTGAAAATGAAATATTTTATTACTTGGCAGCTGTTCTTCCAGAACCCAACTTANGCAATCACTGATCGACACTGGAAATGTAAAGATAACTGTCATGTTTTCTGTCCTCAAGATGCTAAAAAGCCTGAGAAGAATGCAAAACTACTTCAGACTCCACTGAAGTATGAATAAACATATGTTCCCAGAGCAATCAATGAGTGAAATAATATAACCAAAGGCTAGGGACTCCTAAAATAAAAACTGTAGTAGATGAAATTAAAGGAGCTTTCTTTCCTCAATAAATCCAAGTGACAGAACATATTTAACAAAGAGGTGGAAGTCAATACTATGGCTCTAACTATGATTATGGACTTGAGGCAAACTCCAAAGCCATTAGGAACATAAATATTAAACAGTGGTCTAAAAGAATGGCCAGACTGTGATCAAAGAAGGATCATTTTTTTTTTCAGATTTTCATCACTGTGACAAAATGTAGGATGTAAGCAACTTAAAAATGAATTCATTTGACTAAAGGTTTGAGCTCATGGTCACTGAGTCCCGTCACTGTGGTTCTGAGCTGAGGCAGAGCATCAAGGCAGAGGGCATGTGGAATAGAGCTCTTCACCTCCTGGCAGTCAGAGTGTAGAGAGGATGGTTACATTAGTAGGCTTTCTCCTTCTCCACTTTCAGGTTACTTTCAGAGTTAGTTCTCTTCAGAACAGACACCCAGGGNTATGCTTGCCTCAGTTCCATCACAGGGGCTACTTTATCTAAAATGGACAAGAACACAGAGAAACACGAAAGAGACTCTAATGCAGAGCTACTCATCAAATTCTAGAAGAACCTTTCAAAAAGAAATCTGAAGAAGCTTAAGAAAGTAGCCAAGGTTACAGATCATTATTACCCTGAAATTGTTTCTTTGACTTCATTCCTTGATGGTTTAACACAGCATCCCCTTCATTAAAATGAGGCTGTATATGTCAGAAGAAACTAAAATCAGCACTACTTACAATGGTTTTGAGAGCTCTTTATTTACTTTGAGAGAGAGTCCCAATACTCAAGGCTGGTCCCAAACTCAAACTCCTGCCTCTGCCACAAAGTGTTGCCATTTTAGGTGNATACTGTACACCAGACCCAGACAAATNCTTTAAAAAAATCACATCCTCCACTTAGTTCTGTAAATGCTGACTCCATNAGTGATTGCTCTTTTAAAGTATTGTGTACGAATCAGAAATGTTAACTATCTCAGTGAAAATGATGCCCAAAGCTCCAGAACAATTTAGTGTAAGGATCAGAGTACATAGAAGGATGCTGTAGCCAGACACTTCACTGTCCATTCCCGGTCCCGAGGTCCAGCAGCCACCTCTTGCTACCTAGTTCTTTCATCTTAAATTAACCCATTTCTATTAATCAATGTATTGCCACATGGCTGTGGCATTGCCAGTCTGCTGGCATGAGACTTAGAGACCAGGAAGCCCAGTGTAGCTCTGTTTCTGTGCATTAAGAACCCTTTTTAAGCCTTATCATGTCTATGTGCATCAATGCCCAATAGTGAGCGCCAATTGTAGACAGAAGTTTCTGTCCCTCCTGGTCCCGCAGCCGTTCAGTTCCAAACAAACACAGAGTCTTATATTAACTACAAATTGTTTGGCCTATGGCTCAGACTTATCATTAACCAAGTCTTACAACTTATTTCAGCTCATTTCTATTAATCTATGTTTTGCCACNTGGTGGTGGCATTATCAGTTGATATGTTGCTCCTTGCGTGGCAGGCTGGTGTCTGCTCTGACTCCACCTTTTTCTCCCTACATCTCTCTTGAATTTCTCACCTAGTTCTTATCCTGTCTTACCATAGGCCAGAGCAGCTTCTTTATTAACCAATGGTAACATAGTCACAATGTACAGAAAGACCATTCCACAGCAAGATGCTTTTTCATTTGCTTGTTTTTGTTGTTGTTTTTCATTGCAACTCACTTTTTTTTTTACTTGCCTAAATTCAAAATAGATTTTAGCAGCTTGGGGTTGAAATTGAGGTTCATTTTTCTCTGCAAAATAAGTTTGGATAGATCAGGAATGGTCTTTGTGGGTACAACATTTCCAAACAGGAGTTTTGATACTAAACCCAAATGAATTTAAGACATCCATGGGAATAAAAGAGACAGTGGTTATTTTATTAAATATTCATAACTCTTGTACGCTGTTAGATTCATAGGTAAGGATAAAGCCTTGGAGGGAGATAGATTTAGCAAGAGATGAAATGGAAGGCTGAGAAAGTAATACTGCTGTAGTCAGGAAGATCTTTCCCGATGGCATGTAAGACTGAACTGAGAATAGGCAGAATGACACAAAACACTACTCATGTTTCAGACAGTAGTTAAAAGTTAGTCTTTTCATATTTCTGTAGCTCAGCCAGAGTTAGTAATAGATAAATAATATCATCAGTGTTCCCACATTAAAGATGGTAAGACTGAAGTCCATAGTGATTAACTACCATCCCAGAATCACTGCATTAGCAAGAAGATGTTAAGGATTAAGATGGGTCTTTTAGAAATTAATGGTGCTGCTTTAACTCTTGGCTAAGAACACAACTGGAAGAGGGCACAAGGGCATTAAAGGGATGATCAAGTTAAAGTGATGCCCTGTAGGTAGGTGTAATATAATATGACAGNTTTTTTTGTTCCTATGTGTATTTACATTAACAAACTCAAGTATGAAAACAATGTTGAAAATATTACTCAGGCTCTTCCAAATTAGAAGGAAATGAACCTCTAAGTATTGCATAATATTTACGAAGGCATTTGAGCTTGGACCTGGCAAGAAAGAGCAAAGGAAGATTTTATGGGATAATCCCTCTATATGCTATGAATATGTTTTATTACCATTGGTCAATAAAGAAGCTGCTTTGGCCTATAGCAAGGCAGGATAGAGCCAGGTGGGAAATCACAGAAGAGATACAGGGAGAAGAAGAGGGAGTAAAGGGAGATGCTAGCGGGCCACTGGAGCAACAAGATGTACTAGAGAATAGGTAACACCACAGAGCCATATGGCAAAATATGGATTAATAGAAATGGGTTAATTTAAATTATAAGAACTAATTAATAATAAGCCTGAGCAATAGGCCAAATGGTTTATAATTAGTATTAAGTCTCTGAATGATTATTTTAAAAATGGCAGGACCAGGCGGGACAGAAAAGCCTACATTTACAGGAAGACACCACACACACACACACACACACACACACACAC